>VWZG01011057.1:347389-445858 GCA_013396735.1 Grallaria varia
GGTGTGGGCAGGGTGTGGGCAGGGACTGGGCAGGGGCTGGGCAGGGGGTGGGCAGGAGCTGGGCAGGGGCTGGGCAGGGGCTGGGCAGGGACTGGGCAGTGCCAGGTGAGCATCCTGCCCATCCCACACCGAGTGGCATCATCGCTGAGACAGGGAGCCCCAGGGGCCAGGCCCTGGCGTGTGCAGGTGCAGATGTGATGGACCGAGATGTAAAAACAGAAAAAAACCAGGAAACAAACAAACAAACAACAAGAAAAGGAGCACATGGTCATTGAAACAGCGGCCTCTTTGGGGGGAGCATTGGCCACAGTCAGTCCTGCAGCACCCTCTGAATAAAAGAGAATAAAGGAGCTTATCCATCTGCTCTGCTGAGACCTTCAAATTTTCATCATAATGGGACACGGTGCTTGACAGATTGAGCTCTGCTGAGCAGCTCATTGGAAATTCCAGTGCGGGCTCTGGGGCTTGTCTGAGCTCTCCAGGAGGGCAGTGGAGCCCCGTGCCCAGTCCCGCAGGCAGGGGAGCAGAGGGGATGTGGGTGTTGTGACTGCTGGAAAAGCACATTATTTTGTCTTTAGCTCCCCAGGCTGGAGTTCAGCCCCAAGTCAAAGAAAGTCTGATGCTCTAAAATCTGATACTTTAAAGCCTGGTATTCCAAAGCCAGATATTCCAAAGACTGATATTCTAAAATACGATACTCTAAGCTATGATACTCTTTAATGCCACAGGATTTGTTCCAAGTCCTCCAGAGCAAGTTACCCAAACCCTCAGGACCCTTCCAGCTCCTGAGGTTTCCAGGGCTGTGCAGGAGCATCTCCAGCCTGAGGGAACCACAGCTGGGCTTTCCTGCAGGGAAAGCATCTTTCTTAGATGCAGAAGGGCACATCCAAAGCCCAGAGCATTCCATAAATCCATGTGCCAGCATCCCTAAGGATGGAGACAGAGTGTCCCAGACCTGCCACCACCAGCCCTCAGACCCCTGAGCCCAGAGTGGAAGGGACTGATGGCTTAGGAACTGGAAGTTGGCTGGAGAAAGGACTAGAAAACACTGGGAAATGTGGAGCAGGGAAGTACCAAGGCAGGAGATGAGCCTGCAAGGGAACCCCCCTGGCATTTCTGCCTGCTCCGAGCCCTTTCAGTGCCTGCAAAATGCCCCACAGGTCCCAGATTCTTTTCATTCCTTCGCCCCATTAGCCCCAGGATTCTGAGCACAAAACCTCATCGATTCTTCCACTCTGGAAGGAAAAAGGCAGTTGCCTTCTCCTGGCTGGAAACAGTTCTGCCCATGGTCAGGTTCTGGCCAAATTCAGCAGAGGGAGACCATGGTTTTCTTTTAGCTGTGTTTTGCCTTGTGAAAGCCAGCCCGAAAATACTAATTTTGCTGCTTTATTTATTTATTGTTCCTGATTTTCAGCAGTCTCCGGGCTATGAATTATGTAGATGCATAGCAAATCAACTGAAGCACTGGCAGGTTCTAGCACAGTTCCTGGAGCTGGGTGTCCAGCTCCACCTGTCTGCAGCCCCAGCAGCATCTCCAGCAGCCTCCCCCCATCCCACCACCCTCCAAAGAGTGGGGGTCTTCCTGAAAACCCCGTGGGCAAAGGGGCACAACAACCCCTGGGGGTGCCCGTGGCACCAGCGGAGCTCTGCAGGGTGGCAAGACCTGGTGTGGGTGCCAGGCTGGATCCCACCTCCGTGCCTCATGTCCGAACCACCCAAATACATAAATCCAGTGATATAAATCTAACCACAGAATCAAGGCCAGGAATTCTCTCCTGAAAAATCAACTCTCATTTGTGCCTTGGAGCCTGGGAGCTGCACTGACTTCCTCCTCTCAGAGCAGCTGGAGTTTTATACTTGCTTTTGCTTTTTAAGCACAAAGTTCTCCCTTTTTTTTTTTGTTTAAATCCACACTTAATCTTGCATTTGTGTGCGCCAGGGGATAAGAGAAAGGTTTTATTACTTGCATTATTTATGAATGGTATAATTTCAGGGCATCTGTATTAAACTAAGGTTCTGAGTGGAAAATAATATTAAACAAGACAAGTGTGTGTATTTGTCTCATAAATCCATAAAATCTGATTAACAACGATGCTCCTAATGCTGGGTTGGTCATTAGAAGACTTCCTGTACCTGGACCAGGGCGCTGCACTGGAGGTTTTGATGCATTTAGGGCAGAGTCCTGCAAAGCCGTGTACACTGAAATTTGGGATGCAACAGGGCGTGCTTGAACTGAGGCTTTGATTCTGGTTTTTAATTATTGTTATTTCTTCGTCTGTGAATTTCAGAGCTGATCCACATTACAGGAGATTAAAACTTTGCTGTGCTCTGCCAAAGCAGCTGCTGGCTCCTGAAGCCAACGCTGGGGCTTTGCGTTTCCTCTTGAGGTTTTCTTACCAAATCTGTGCCTGTTCCATCCCATCGCCCCCTGGGAATGCTTTCCAAGGAACATCCCCCCTTCCCCTGACACGAGGGGATGCATTTCTGTAAGTGCCAGTGGCTGACAGCTCACTGGGCAGTGGGACAGCCGGGAAATGGAGTTTGCCATCCATTTCCCATATTATTTGGTAGCAAAGAGTGGCTTCCAGAGTTAAGCTCGAAGAGTAAAGGGCAAGCGAGGACATTTTGCTGGGTACAGTTAATGAACTGTCAGCCCCCTTTGGGTCTCCTTTCAGTGCCGAGTGCTGGTAATTTATTTCCCTGAGAACAGGATTTGTCAGTCTGGAGGGGCTCTGGGAGCGCTGGAGGTTTCCCAGAGCTGGTGTGACAGAACGTGCTGATGTTCTGCCTGTTACAAAACCTCATCTCCAGAGCCCCAGACCTGACCCAGAGCTCTTGCTGCTTGCACTGGATGGAGTCTCTAAAATCCTGAGTGATGCTGGGCAAGAGTCAGAGGTGAAAAAAAGACTCCCACGGGGGTTACTCAGAGAAAGAAGAAAATATTTTCATTAAGGAAAATAAAAGGATCTCAGGAAATTCGGATGCAGCTCTTGGTGACACAACAAACGTGTGTCCCTTGCAGGGAGTCTCTCCATACGACTCCTCCACAAGTGGCCGTGGAGAGAATTTTCTGCTGGAAAAAAAAAAAAAAAGAAAGAAAATAAGCCTGGAGGTGAAAACTTCAAAGGGGCTGAACTCTGAATCCAGCAAGAGCCTTATGCACATCCAGGAGCTGCGGGAGCAAGTGTGGATAAAGCACTTCAAAACCTCGCCAAGCCTGTGCTCGGGTTTCTCCTGCAGTGGGAGCCGGGCTTTGGCCAGCCCTGAGCCCCAGTGGGGACCAAATGCCAACCAAACCCCCTGAAATCCCCCAATGAATCATGTGAAAGGGAAGGAGGCAAGGGGAGGAGGGCAGAGTGTCCAGTGCGGGCTGCTGGACAGGCCAAGGGAACACCAAACACCCCATTGAGGAGGGCTTGGAGCAGTGTTTGGGTCTCAGAATGGGGTGGGATATTCAGGAGAGATCCGTGTCCTTTGGGGGATGAAAATCTGCTTTTCAAACTCTTGAAGGGGTGCTTTGAGCTTTTGATGCTCCTCACTGGTGTGAGTTCCAGGGGTGCAAATGGGCACCACCATCTGTGAGAGCCCCTGGGGGCTGTGGGTCCCTAAATATCTGGTTTGTGGGGTATGTTACCCCTCAGCCCTTGCAGGCAGGTGCCTTCCTTGACTTATTGGCATATCCCAAAGGAAACACAGAAGTCCAGAGATATTCTTGTAGAAGAAAGGAGCTGTGCAGGGTGGGCAGCAAAGTCAGAGGAGCAGAAGGGAACACTTCTTGGCACGACATTGCTCAGGAGCCCAATGCACCTGCTGGTGCCCCACCAGCGCCGCGCTGCCACCCTGCTGGCCAGGGCACAGGGCATGAATTCCAAGGAAAAGATGCCACTCCGGATTATTGCAGCGTGTTGTCTCTGCCCTGTCTCTGTAGGTCTCAAAGCACCCAGAGCTCGTGGCCCCCACGACCAGGTTTCCCCTCTCCTGGGGTGTCCTGGAAGGGGCAGCCCCCCTGCCCAGCCCCATAACTGCAGCTGAAGGGACACCCCGAACCGAGCCCAGCAAGAGCTGCAGGAGTCCAGTTTCCCTGGGAATGAGGCCACTGGTGTTGGGATGATGCACCTGAAGCCCCAGGCAGGTGGAGGACGTGTGTGGGTCCATCCCACGCCCAGCGCCAGCAGTGCCACCAGGGCACAGCAGTGCCGAGCCACAGCCTGTGCATCACCTCCACTTTCCAGTCCTTTCCCGAGTGGAAAAAAATGGAATTGCTGTGTTGCTGGCACATGAAAGAAATAGGAGTTTTCTTGCTGCAAGCCATAGAAAGCAGGCTTCATTCAGTTCCTGAATAATTTAGAATACAAGCCTTTGATTAATTTCATGAGAAAAAGGAAACAAAGTTAGCTATAACTATAGGCCATTCAAAGTATGGATTGCCAGCAAAAATGTGCAAAGCGCTGTCATGAGAGGATTAATTATCCAGATTAAATATTTTATAAGTTAAATAATGTGTATTTTTTGGAGACAAAATGGAATGTCATTTTTTCCCCCAAGACAGGGAAAGTAACTGTATTCACTTCCATTTAGCCCACAGAGCAACACAGACTCCAGTGACAGAGGAGGATGGATCAGGGCTGTAATTCCCAGCTGGCACCAAAATCTGTATTCTGAGCAGCATTTTATCTTCTCCCTGAGAGCCGGCTCTGAGCTTTCAAGTCTCTGTCACTTGTGAGCTTCTTGTGGGGGGAGAAGAAAAGGGTCCTGCCAATTGTTATTCTCTCTATTATAGTCTTCCAAATCTGGAAGGGAAATGGACTGCGTAGGGTGGTTTTAATTATTGTGTTATTGTCCTGGAGGATAAAGGCAGAGTCTTTCAAACTGTCTTCCTTTCTCTTGTACAGAAAAGAGGACCCACAGCCAATTTCTGCCTCTGAGCTGTCCAGAAGGCTGAACATCTCTGCAGGAGAGTTTGTTCAGTGGCACACAGGGCACCTCCGGCCACTGTCCCAGGGGGTGCAGGTGACGTTCTCTGACCATCACTCAGGCCTGGCCAAAGGGGCTCCCTGCAGCCCCACCCCAGGCAGGACCAGAACCTCAACCCAGCTGGCAAACAGGTGCTGGGACCTCCTTGGAACTCAGCAAGGAGGGATGGGACACCACGCTCTGAGATGGGCTCTGAGCAACCTGGGCTGGTGGAAGGTGACCCTGCTCATGGGTGGGATGAGATGAGCTTAAAGGTCCCTTCCAACCCAAACCATTCTGGGATTCTGTGAAATCCCTGGGACCCTCAGAGGCTTTGCCAGCTGCTCCTTTGATGGAAACCTCGTGCACTCGACCCTCCCTGCAGATTTAAAGCCTGTCCATCAGTCCATGGCTGTGGGCCCTGGCTGGGAAGTGGGCAAGCAAAGGTGACACCTGCAAAAGGTGTGGCACGAGCAATTTAAAAGGATGAACACCTTCCCTGGGAGCCAAAACACACACAGCTGCTGGAGATAAGGAGGCAGGAGGAGATCTGGCCGGGGACAAGGAGGCTCCCTGAGATCAGCTCCTTGTCCAGAGGAAACAAAACAGGCAGCAGGAGGGAGAAAGGTGGTTCCAAGGAGGACTTGCTGCTGGTTCAGCCTGTGAGTAGTTGTTTATCCTACCTTTTTTTTTTGGGAGGTGAGAGAGGGTGTGTATGATTTTCTGAGGAGGTTTTCCTCATGTTTTTCTCCCTGTTCAGTGAGGCAGGGGATGTGTTTGGGAGGTGGTGTGTGGGCAGTGCTTTGGGTCTCTGATGCTTCCCTTAGTCTGGATGCCTCGACCGGTCTCAGGAATGCTCATTTTTGTGCCTGCCAGTGCATGAGCTGAGCAGGGGACTTGTGTCATGGTTTACTTTGCTGTGTGTGGGGAGAGGAGGGGAAATCCTCATTAGCACAAGGGTATCTAAATATTTAGCAATTAGCTAGCTCGGGAATGTCTCTGTTGTGAAGGGAGGGAAGGTCCTCCTGTGATTACAGCCCAAGCGTGCTCGGTGCTGCACAGAGGGATGCTGAGAAAGGTGGTTCTTGTTAACGAGCTTATGCTGGTTTGGTGGAGGAGAGAGGAGAAGGGTCCTGAGCTGTTCTGCTCTGCCAAGCCCTGCCACTGTCCCCATGTGCCCTCCAGCAGCTGCCCCAGCAGGGCCCTGGGCTCACCGGGGCCATCTCCTCTCCTCTCCTCCAGGGCACTGTGGCCTTGGGTTGGGAGGAGCTGAACTTTAAGGTCCCTTCCAACCCAAACAATTCTACGATGCCATCCAACAGAAGCATCAATCTTCATGCTGGTTTTTATTGCTTGACTCAAGTCCAAAGCGTCTGACAGCTATTATGTTTTCTTCTTATTGAAATTGTTTTATTTGCTAAAAGCTAAAATTGAGCAGACTCCCCGTGCCCCGTGTAATCTCCTCCATTAGGAGCTGATGTGCATCCTAATAAAGGCATGAAGGAAATAACCCCTGTGAGGTAAAATAGAGATGGAGCCCAGACATGAGCCTGAACCAAACATGTGCTCGCTGCTGACACTCTTTCTGCTTACCTGTAGCAATTAAAATGTGATATCTTCTATTTTGCACTGAACAATGAGAGCTGCTGGGGAATGGTGATGCAGTCATAGATACTCCTGTAAGCCTTTCACCTTTAAGTGTTTCTTCTGAATTTTGAAAAATAAATTATGCTGATGCTCTCTAAGTGTTGAAGCAGAAGGTGGGGCTTAGACTCATGTGAGGGAGTTGTATAATGATTAATTTGTTTTCCATGTGATGTACTGGAACTTCTGCTGAAGTGGCTGAGAATGTAACTCAGGCTTTCATAAGGTTTAGATCAGACATTAGGGAAAATTTCTTCACTGGAAGGGTGGTCAGGCATTGGAATAGGCTGCCCAGGGAAGAGGTGGTGTCACCATCCCTGGAAGTGTTTAAAAGGCACGTGGATGTGGCACTTGGGGACGTGGTTTAGTGGAGAATAGGGCAATGCTGGAGGAACAGCTGGACTTGAGGATTTTAGACATCTTTTCCAGCCTCAGTGATCCCATGATCCTTCTGCTACTGGGCAGAATGGGGAAGCCTGCTCACTGGGTAGTTTTCTTGGGTAGAAATAACACCCTGCTGCTTTCTACATTTTGAATCAAGGATTTGCCTGTCCTGCCACAGCCTGTTCTGTCCCTGGGGGCTTTTCCTCCCCCTCACTGGGCTGTGACACCCTGTGCCAGCTCCACCACCTCCAGGAGACCCCTAATCCCCTCCACCACCTCGCTGCATCCCAAATAATCTGTTGCAGTCCTCATTTTATCTCCTTTCCCTGACGTGCTGAGCCCTCTCCCGGAGCAGCCACGTCTTGGACCACTTGGGCTGCTCAAGAACATCCTTTGGCAAACACACCAAAGTGATGTGTGGGAAGCTGGAGCTGAGCTGGGGCAGAAAACCCTCCAACCCTCCTGTGTCTGGGGGTTGCTCATCCCTGGCATGAGCCAAGTTCTGCCCTGCCTGCCCCTGCTGGGAGGCAGAGGAGGGTCACCACCCCCCGACACGTGCACACTTGCTGCTTGGGTGATTTTTCATTCCTGTCCCATTTGTGCCACTCTTTCCTTGAGAAAAGGGAGTTTGGAGGCAATTTGCCTTGGAAAATTACAATTATGTTATTGATTGGGTAGAAAGGAACTGTTTTATCAAGGCTTACAATCCTGCATGTTTCTTTTCCTTACAAATATCCTATTACATGCTCCGAGACCACCCACACGCCTTTCTGCTCTTACATTTGCCCTGCAATCTTTCAGGCCAGTTGACTTTTCATTTCCAAATCCCTTTTTGCATTAAACACAGACCCACACAATCCGACCCATTTTGCTTTGAAATAAATCATAAGTCCGTGCCAGAAATGACTCGGGGTGCTCTTTGGAATTTGTAAACAGCGCTGAAGTCTTGTGGGGAATGTCTCAAAGTGTTGTTCTGAATTTATTGAGTAGTTTCTCAGCTTAAATGTCTATATTCCTGCATGCAGCCTGACACTGTTTCTACCTGTAGTGGCATTTCCTGGCAGTCAGTGGTTGGGGCTCCTGGAAGGTCACACGGAGACCTACAGATCCAAAAAGGGGAAGGAGCTTCGAGCCTGCGCAGGATGATTTGATAAAGGGACAAAGAATCCATTTTGCAGCTCAACATTAACAGTTCACACGATAAAAGAGAGGAGAAAATGCAATTTCTTTAGCTGTGGTCAGGATTTGCTGGGTCTTGCCTACTCAAAGGATAGCCCTGACTCGGCACTTCAAGCAGCCACAAGCAAATCCTACAGGAAATCCCAAATCCTCTCCCAGTCCTCCATAAGGATATGGGGGATAGAGCCTCCAGAAGGGCAGGTGGTGCCTGGGTTTAGCAGCTGGAAAACTTCCCCAGGGGTGGGTCAGCAGCACAGAAGCTCCAGCAGCTGCTTTTCCCTCTTATTTGCCATTGCCTTTCACTGCCCAGCATTTCCTTTCCTGCCCAAGCGTGTGCCCCTCTCGGTGCCGTGGTGATTATTCCCACAAACCCCACATCAGTCAGAGGGGGCAAGACTTTTTCTCCCAAAGGAAAGGTGTGACCAACGCTGTGCTCCTGCAGGTCACCCAGGAGGTGGGAACAGCTCCGAGGGGTCCCCCCGTGCTGGCCCCGAGGGTGGTGCAGCTGATTCAGCCTCTGTGCATCTCCAGGCAATGTGAATTCCGGAGGATCCTTCCTCCTGATCCACCAAACCTCTCCTGGCTCTGCAGAGGAACAATCCTTGATTCCAGACGTTTGCCAGTGTCACTAAATGAGTCACTGGTGGCAGAAGGCATCCAGCCCCCCGCAAGGAGGTGGCTGGGTAGGTTTTTAGCACTTTGTCCCTAATCTTTAGTCCTGCAGCCGTGTTTTCCCAGGACATCAGCTGGAATCAGCCACTGCTATAATCAGCGGCGTTGCCAGAGATGCAGAGGGGTTTGTGGCCACACCAGGCAGTTTCCATCCAGCTCCCCATCCTAATTCAGGTGCTGCCTTGCACCAGCTGCTTAGAAGGTGTAGCAAATACTAAGTAGGAAATTCCAGCATCAGAAAGATGTATTGCCCGTTAAAGCATGTTGGACATAAAAGCAGAACAGCTTTTTAATTAAAATTTCTTCCACCAGCCTTGTAGGGTCTAAACAAGGAACAGGAGCAAAAACTCACAAGCACTTCACTGTAACAAGAGAAAAGCAGCTTTGAAGTCAAGAGGAGAAAATGCTTGTGGAGAGTGGGCTGTGCCTGGGGAGTGGGAGCCACGTGGTCATGTGGGTTTTGTCACGATTTTGCTGAAACATCATCTGCAGGAACCTTTCCTTGAGCCTCAAGGCACTCAGCTACAAGTTTCCTGCACACCTTGGCCAGGCAGGGTCACAGAGGGATGGAGAAGGAGCCAACAGACCAGCTCCAAGCTCATTTAGTTTTCATTTGCCATCCACCAGTGCAGATACCAAGAGAGATGGCTCAGACCAACAATTGTTTGCCATTACAGCTGCTCAGTTGTAGCTTGAAAGGAAATGGGGCTGGAAGGAATAATCCACCACGAGATAATCAGTGAGCCTGGGCATCCCTCTGACCCTGCACTGGGTTGGGGGTGTCACTCTGGCAGGTGTTCCCACCAGCTCCAAGCTCTCCCAAAGGGTGCCCTTCCCTCCAAAGCAGGGGCTGTTCCTGATGATTTGTTTGGATGTAAAAGCTAATTTCATGGAGGGAGGTTTGAGACAGCAGCACTGCTTCCCTGATTATCCTGGGAAGAACCACACTGTCAGTGTGGAACCACTAATACAATTACTGGAGAAACCAGTGCTCCAAGTTCATTAGGATAGAAATATCCTCTGCTCTGCTGGGCATGAAGAGCCCTCCTGAGAGGCTGCTTTGACCCCTTGTAAAAGCTCTCCTGGCCACTCCAGGGCATGGAATCACCTCCAAAGGAGCCAAACCCCTGGAGGGGACTCCGAAGGTGCTGCCCTGACACAGAGCCCAGCTCTTCCCAAAGGGCAGCAGTGCTGCTCCAGTGCTGCTCTCTGCCATCGCCCTCCCTGCGACGCTGATTTTTGGAGAAAATGCCAAAGAATAACGTTGGGGAAGCGCTGACAGACCGAGTGGGTGTGATGGCCGTGCCCTGCAGCCCGTGCTCCCGGCTGGGCGCTCTGCCCCGTGCCAGCTGGCAGTGCCAGGCAGGAGCCACGGGCAGGGGCACTGCCAGCAGGAGAGGTGACTTTTGCTGGCTCTCACCAGCTGCCCGTTTAATCCTCTTTCGATTGGCACTTGCCCCTCTGCGGGGCCTGGGGGGCTGAGCGGGCACGGAGCCACTGGAGCAGATGGGCAAGACCTCCAAGACCATCAAGTGCAACCTTTGACTAAACAGAGCTGGGAGAACCAACCCGCTGGTGTTTGTGCTCCCTTTGCACATTATACAATTACATGGGAATTAATTTTAAAATGTGCCTTATCTCGGTTGTGACTTCAGTCTCCCTTGAGGGAAGAGAACTCATGTTCAAACCAATTACTGTTCACCCAGGAATTGGTCTTCCAGTTTCTTCCCATGCGAATATTACTGGTTAAATAACAGGCAGGCTGAATGCCTGGGATAAGGTGACAGATTTCCAACACAAGGTCTGATTTGTATAGAGTCTGTTATTTACATTAAAATGGTAATTATATTCATCTTCCTGGGCACAGGACACGATGATAAACTCTTTGTTCTTTCCTCTGCAACATCCATCCCTTTTCCACTCCTCTGAGGAGCACAGCACTGCCAGTCTCTGCTGCTTTTCCCATCTCCAATGTCTCTTGATGTACGTGGGGTTTTATTCTCTTCAATCAGAAATGCTGTTTCAGATGGGTTTATTTTCTGAGCCCATATAACTGACAGAGATGTCCTGTCTGTCTCACAAAGAGCAGAACTCATGATTGTGCTACGAAATATTTGCTTTATTGTGCTCATAAAACCATGGGATGGGTCAAAGTGGAGCTGTTCTGGGGTTTGGCTGATTGATAAATCACAGCTTACAGGGCTGGGGGCTTCAGTTCTGCTCTTCTTGCACTGGGATTTTGTCCATGGATATGGTGGGTTTTTTTCTTTCTTTGTAGCGTAATAAAAAGGAATAACCAAAAACTTTTCATAGGTGGAACGCAGATTTTATTTGTACTGGATCAGACAGAAATAAACTTTTCTCTCTAAATCACATTACTTGAAGAAATGCACTGATCTCAGGGGGAAGAAGATTCATAAGGAGCAGTTTATGCCCGCAGTAGATCTGCAGACACCCTCTGCTATTGTATTAATGTGATATATGATGATGGGTGATGTAGTTTCTACTGATTTTTCTTCATTTGTAGTAAACCAGCAGCAGATGAATAAGGAGAGGATCAGGTGATTAACCCTTCAGGCTCCGGGAGTGGGCAAGGAACAGCAGCCTCTGAGTCCAGCTGCTGAGCTGGGCTGTGGATTTGGGGGGTTTGGGGTGTTTTTTTCCTTTTCATTCAGATGTAAAAAAAGATTTGGGCAGCTGAAAATCCGGTGGTAATTCCCTGAAGAGGCAGGGCCATTAATGCTGCAGCTCTGCTCCAGCCGGGGGCAGCAGCAGGCTCAGCACAGGAGCCTCCTTGGGCAGAGGCTCAGCGTGTCCCACAGAATCCCACCCTGGTCTGGGTTGGGGGGACCTCAGAGCCCATCCAGTCCCACTCCAGGGACACCTTCCAGCAGCCCAGGCTGCTCCAAGCCCCGTCCTGGGGCACTCCCAGGGATGCAGGGGCACCCACAGCTGCACTGGGCAACCACAGAAGTTTCCTGGTCCTAAAGCGGGCACAATTTGCTGTGGTAATTAAACACCCCCCCAGTGCACCCCAGGGAGCAGCAACGGGGCAGGAAATGTGGCAGGGACAGGGGGGTGGGTTTTTTATTCCCTCTCCCACACAATACTGGGATGCCAAAGGGAGTCTGTAGAGCCCTGAGCCAGCCCACCCAGGCTGAGGGTCTGGAAAGGCAGAGTGTGAAGGTGGATGGATAAAAAATGGGTGTCAGAATTTGAAATAATCTTGTTTATTATGTCATGCTTCAGGACATAAGGCCCTGGCACAGGGTGGGCAGAGCAGCTGTGGCTGCCCCTGGATCCCTGGAAGTGTCCCAGGCCAGGTTGGACGGGGCTGGAGCCACCTGGGCTGGTGGAAGGTGTCCCTGCCCATGGCAGGGGTGGGATGGGATGGGATGGGATGGGCTTTAATGTCCTTTATAATACAAACCACCCTGTGCTGGGCTGGAGGCTGCTCCTGGCTCCACGGAGGCTTTTCCTGAAGCAGGAAAAGGCAGGAGAACAGACACCAGCTTTCTGCTTTTCATCCAGCTTCTCCTGCTCTCCTGTGGAATGAGGTGAAAATTTAAAAGAAAGGAGATTAACAGTGCTATTTCTGATTACAGCATTTTTATGGTTGGGCTTGGATTGGATCTACTTGTATTTTTTTTAATCAGATCTCTTTTTATCTCAGCGTTTTCTACCCAAAGCCAAAGTGAGTAAGTTCTAGCTCGTACTGCCCCGCACAGTTTGGCTGCAATAGAGAGACACCAGCAGGATAAAAGGGGTTGTTCACAAAGAAAATCCAATATATGGAAAGGGAAGGAAAAAATTCAAAGCACCAAACCCCCTGTACTGCTGAAACTTGTTTTTCTATTTGTTTCCCTTTGTTTTACCAAGGGAAATTTATGAGATGTCAGAGCTTGTTAATGTTGTTGATGCTGGAGGAGCAACAAGCACCCTGGGCTGAAAGGCTCCAAAAAAAAATAAAAATAACCAAGCAAGGGAGGTGGTTGCCCAAGGCCAAGCTCATTAGCTCTGAGATGGCTCGTCTGCTGGGGCTGGGAATGCTGGCATGGAACCAGGGATGCTGTGGAGGGGACAGGAGGGGAGGACGGGCACCAGCCAGTGCTGGGCACATTGGATGTGACCCCAGCGTGCTCCAGCACTGGGAAATGGGACAACAGTATCCATGTGGAAAAACACATCTGCTTTCAAAGTGGGAGTTGGAAAGGAGAACGAGAGGGAGAAAAAGCAGGTGCCAGGCTAAGCGCCTTGTTGGGAGCTTTGTAAATAATTCAAGTCACTCTCAACATGGAAAATAACAATGTCGTTACAGCTTCTTGTATTGCAGGGGGACAACAGCAGGAGCTGCTCTTTCGGGCTGTTTTTCTCCATCCCAGCAGGCTGGAGGATGCAGCCACCTCCTGCACATCTGCCTTGGGATGGGGCTGTCACTGTGATGCTGTGGGGTCTGAGGTGCCCCCAGCCTGGCCAGGGGCACTTCTAAACCACGGGATGGTGACACTCCATTCCTCAAAGCAAGGGATGTGACACCCCTGTACCTCAAAGCAAGGGATGTGAGACCCCCAAGGCTCAAAGCAAGGGATGTGAGACCCCCAAGGCTCGAAGCAAGGGATGTGAGAGCCCCAATGCTCAAAGTAAGGGATGTGAGACCCCCAAGGCTCGAAGCAAGGGATGTGACACCCCCATTCCCCTGGGCACAGGACGGTGACACCCCGGGAGCTCCGAGCAGGGGACAGCCATTCCTCCTGTCCTTTCCTCGGGGTGGAGGTGCAGGAACACACTGGGTGAGCCCCTGTAACTGCTCAGCTCGCTCCAGGAGGGGAAGGTTATTCTCAGAGCTGATGAGAAGTATTGATCTAAGGATAATTAAAAGCCTCACATTAAGGAAGTCCAGCCTGCATAATTAAAAGCCTTGCATTAAGAAAGTCCAGCCTGCAGCTATGAGAATAAGCCGGGCTGCTTGGAGGAAGGCAGTGGAAGGAGAACCCGTGAGACACAAGATGTCAAATTACTCCTTGCCATTAAATTACCTGATTAATTTAACCACTGTTTTGTGTGTGGTTGAGCCCCGTTTCTATGGATGTATTCATTATTCATCGAGGCTGGCTTGAATATTTTAAGCCAACCATTTTTGTCCTGTTGTTCCTTGGTGCTGTAGGGTTCTCCAGGCCACCCTCTGTTACCCTGGTCCCAGCAGAAACCCGGAGAGCAGCTCAGCAAAAGAAATATTCCCTCTAGGCTGGAGATGTCTGCAGAACTTTATCAACTCTCTTCTGCAGGGGTGCAAGGATTGTACCTGAATTGTGCATAATTAATTGCACAGTGGGCTATTAATAGGCAAATGAAGAAACCAGAAAAAGAGGGGCTTGTGAGAGAATCAATTTTCTTTTTTAATGTGTTTCAGTCCCTCTGTTGGTGCGTTATAATAGATGTTGGCCAAAAGCACATTATGTTAGACACAGCAACTATAGGATGATGGTCTGAAGAAGACAAATATATTCATTATTGCAGCATGGCCTTATCCCTCAGAAATGCAGTTATGAGTCTGGGGTATAGGCTTCGTTCCAACCACTTGATTATTTTTAAATGAAATATTTGCATCTAGCAAATTCTTTTGCATAACATATGCAAAGTTTCCATCCTATTTATTTAACTATTTATGATTACCCAAAACATCATCATTCTTTAAGTGCATATATTTGTCTATGTTGCGAAGGGAGGGGGGCAGAAATGTGAATAAAGCTAATTCTTGTTGTGCTTCATTAAAGCATATTTCCAGCTCTGGTTATTTATCAACAAAGCTTCCCTGTGTATAAATGAGTGTGTCTCCATGCAGCAGGTTCCTGGTGAGCCATGTGGAAGGTGAATCAGTCCAGCCCTGGATGTCACAAGGCTGGTTCTGGCAGGTCCCCAGCCCTGGGAAGGATCTGGAGGGAGCTGCTGTTCCTGCAGCCTTTGGGAGCAGGTAAGTGGGTTTATGCAGAAAAGGTTACAGGAAAAGGTGTCAAGGTGGGGGGTTTTATACATTCTGATAGTTTTTCTCATAGTGGTGCCATCACCCTGTTGTGGAGACGAGCACATCTTACCACGACAAGGACTTGCCACCCCACCTGGGGTCTGGCACCGACTCATATTGGAAGGAGTGCCCCAAAGCCGTCCTCTCTGTCCAGGGAAAGCGTTGGCATTTGAATTCTTTGCACCTTCCGCCTTTGAACAAAAATATTTTATACATTTCTGTGGACAGAAGAGGCTCGCAGGGTTATTTTGGGAACAGTTTTGCGAGCTGGTTTTGAATTCAGCAGCGCACTAAAGGGCTGTGAGCCATGACTTTGCCTCCAGCCTGAATTAAATACATTTCCAGTTCGCAAGTACAAGACAAGTGCATGTCCCAGTGTCACTCAGAGGTGACAGTAAACAATTCCACGGCCCCTTGGAGCAAGACCCCTCCACGGGGTGTGTTTGTGGCGGGTGCAGTGCATCCCTCCCACCCGCAGGGCAGCAGAGCTGCAGGACACCAGGAGGAGAGCAGCGCACCAGTCGTGTAATTAACTCTGAAATACTTAAGCAAATTATGTACTGTGAGGCTTTAATGATCCGTCCATGGAAGTTTGGTGCAATGCCTGTCCCTGTGCTCTGTGTTCACTCACTGCAGAGCTGGGGTTGTTGAACACGGAGTTGGGCTGTGGAACTTGATTTCTGTGTATTGGCAGAAATAGGATACAGGCACTTATTGCAAGCCAAGGTGCTGGTGAGTGGCAACCAAAAATCAGACTCTCTGACCTGCTGGGAGGTCTCAGGTGTGGCTGGAGGTGTCGGGGCCATGACTGAGGCTGCACACCAGGTTATTTTCCATGCACGCTGTAGCAGGGCAGAGGAATTAGAGTTTACAAGCCCAATACCTCCACTGTGAAATCCGCCCCAGGGTGGGAAGATTCAGCTGCAGGTTTAGATCCTTGTAGGGAAAAAAAAATAAAAATCAAAATGATTCTTCTTTCCACGGCACCCATTGGAACGAAACACTTGGCTGCAAACCCAGCACTGGGTTCCTTCATACTGGTAATAAATCAGAGTGTCTCAGCAGCTGCTCTTCTGGCCATGCCAAGTGATTCGTGTCAGAAAAGCCGTCCCTTGGCAGTAGCACTGAGTGATGCTGACATTTCCAAACACGAGGGAGGCAGTGGAGGCAGCCCCTGTGGTGAGAGCCCTCTGCTTGGATGTGCCGTGCTCCAGCCTGGAGGGGTCCCACAGCTGGAAAAGGCATCTTATCAGAGAATCAGGGAATGATATGGGTTGAACGAGACCTTAAAGCCCATCTCATCCCCCCTCCTGCCATGGGCAGGGACACTTTCCACCAGCCCAGGTTGCTCCAAGCTGGCCTTGGACACTTCCAGGGATCCAGGGGCAGTCACAGCTTCTCTGGGCCCCCTGTGCCAGGGGCTGCCCACCCTCTCAGGGAAGAATTTATTCCCAATATCCCACCTAACCCTGCCCTCTGGCAGTTTGAAGCCATTCCCCCTCCTCCTGTCCCTCCAGCCCCTTGTCCAAAGTCCCTCTCCAGCTCTCTTGGAGCCTTTTAGGCACTGAAGGGGCTCTACGACCTCCCCAAAGCCTTCACTTGTCCAGCTGAACAGCAGGTTCTTTTCTCAGGAGCCCCATTAATGCATGACCCTGCCCAGGGGTGGCACAGGAGAGGAAAGCTCTGAGTGTCCTGTCTCGTGGTGGCTCTCCAAGCCCTCCCAAGGCTCTCCTGAGCACAGCTGCCCACGAGCACGGGGGCACCACGCAGAGGAGCCACTCGTGTCCATCAGAGTGGCAATTCAAGGTCCCTCCTGCTGTGGCCAGGGCTATTTCGGGCAGCCCAGGGGGAGCTCTGCCTCTCAAAGCCAGGTGCTGTTTGCAGGGCCATGGGCTCAGCTGTGACATTGCCGAGGGGACCACTGAGATCCAGGAATGTGCCGAGCAGGGACTTTTGCACAGCTGGAGAAAAAGGCAGCAGAGTCAGATGGGAGCTGGAAGCTCATTTCTAGGAACTGTCCTTGGGGACTCGAAGCCTGGGGGAGCTCAGCTGTGCTCGTGGCCATCCTCCTGCTCTGAGCCGCTGGCCGCAGCCTCCAGATGTTCTGCACCCAGTCCTGCCCCTCCTGCTGGAGGCTTGCCCATCTCCACAGCGCCGTGACAGATCTCCCTTCACCCTCTAAGTTCTCTCTGGAGAGCTCTGTGCTGAGCTTTCCCATTCCCCAGAGGCTCCTTGGTGCAAGTGGAGCTTTCACAAGTGGAAGCACAGCACAGGTATGGGCATGGAGAGGCAGAAAGGGACATGGCACCCTCCTGCCTTCAGTGTCCTGGCTGCAGGGGGTTCAGATTTTCCCCAAAAAAGGAGACTCTGTCTCTTGTGCAGTCGCATTGGGGTTTCTGCCAGAAATGAGGAGCAATGCTCAATTCTCTGAGCATCTCTCTCCCCACAAGTCTGTCACTCACAGGCAGAGTGTGAAAATAATCCACCTGATTTTGAAGATGGTCATTCCCTACTTGGTTGTACAAGAATTGTTTGGGATCCTTTGGAAATGAAGGAGAGGGAGCAAGTCCTCCAAAAGTTGGAGAGGGACTTTTTACAAGGGCATGGAGTGACAGGACAAGGGGCAATGGTTTTAAATTGGCAGAGAGTGGGTTTAGATGGGATATCAGGAAGAAATTCTTCCCTGTGAGGGTGGTGAGGCCCTGGCACAGTTTTAAAAGACAGGAAATTCTGTCTCTGCAGAAGAAAAGCATCCTGTAGCTACCCTGATAGTCCCAGAGGCATAACCTGGTTTTACAGTGGGTCAGCCTGGCAAGCAGGTCTGGATCAAGGAATCATGGAATGGTTTGCGTTGGAAGGGACGTTAAAGCTCATCCAGTGCCACCCCGTGCCATGGGCAGGGACACCTTCCACCAGCCCAGGTTGCTCCAAGCCCTGTCCAACCTGGCCTTGGACACTCCCAGGGATGGGCCTGCCCACCCTCCCAGAGAGGACACCCAACATGGCCAATGTAGCCCCCATCACTGAATGTCCAAATTAGACATAAACTTAGTGAATTAGGCACCGTGTTCCTACTTAACGTCCATCCAAGCGTCATCTAGTCATTAATCCAGGGAAATCCTCATGGAAGCTGTTCTTGCAAACAATCAGAATTAGATGAATGGTCCCTCTCTTCCATCCCTAAAACTCCTCCCAGCAGAAATGTCAAGGGAACATGGAAAATTATCCAGGAAACACTTGCTCCTCCAGCAGTTGTACGTTCTGTACACCTTTGCGTGGCCAACGGACCATTGTAGCTTGGAATCATAATTAACTAAACCTTGTTTACCATTTGGAATTAGTGAGCTAATGAATATCATAGCTCTGAGGCATCCATCTTGGTCAAAGACATTGTGCCTCCCAGCTGTTGTTTTCATCTAGATTAGGTTTGCTCCAGGTTTTATGAAGACATCTACAAAGTAATAAACTCTGTGTTTATTGGACTCAAAAAAAAAAATTATAAAATTTTTATTGGCTTCCAAGGAATTGGGTTTTCTACTTTTTGCTTGGCAATAAAAGTTGATTTGTTCTCTATATGCCTGATCGAGTACTTGGGTGCTGGCTATTACTTAAATCTAATGACTCTTCTTAAAAGACATTAAGGTTGTCTCCTGTGAGCAAACACACTGGGTTTGTGGAATTACACACTGATTACTCCATTATAAATGTGGTCACACCTCTGCTATTAAATTTTACCTGCATAAACAATTCCAACACGCAGAAATACTGCTATGCAGTTATTTATACCCACTTTATTAAGGTTATTTTTTCAGCAATTGTGGTGCTTTCAAATCTGCTGGGGCTTATGTAGTACCGAGTGACAGACAATCCCGCGTGTCACACAGAAGCATCCCCTTCACCCCTCTCCCTCTGGCCACCTGGCTTTATTTAATGCTGCAGGTGATGTCAGACAGCAAAAGGACAGGAGCCAGCAGTCTGTGATTCCAGATTCCTTTCAGGAATGGCTTTTCCCAGCGCACGTTTTCCTGCCCGGCTGATGTTCCTGACCGGGAGCCAAGGCAGGTCCTCCCTGCCTGATGGAAGTTTTCTTTCTTGCTTGCCCTGCAGTGATATCCTGGCATTAAGAGCAGCTCCAGGATCCACGGGGATGTGTCTGGGGACAGCCCTGGCAGGAGCATCCCTGTCACAGCACCTGCCAGCACCTAAAGAGGCTCCAAGAGAGCTGCAGAGGGACCATTTACAAGGTCATGGAATGACAGGACAAGGGGGAATGGTTTTAAACTGATGAAGAGTAGGTTTGGATCAGATATTGGGAGGAAATCCTTCCCTGGGAGGGTGGGCAGCCCTGGCACAGGGTGCCCAGAGCAGCTGTGGCTGCCCCTGGATCCCTGCAAGTGTCCAAGGGCAGGTTGGACGGGGCTTGGAGCCACCTGGGCTGGTGGAAGGTGTCCCTGTCCAGGGCAGGGGATGGGACTGGATAATCTTGCAAGATCCTATGATCCAGGAGGCAGGGGGGATTGGCAGGCCTTGGCACGGGGCTGTGTGAGCACTGCCCTCTCCCTTGGCAATGGGCATCCCGGGGAGCCCTGAGCCACCCGTGGGGAGAATCAGGGACCTGCACATGAAATCCCTGCTGTGCCAAAGCAGCCTCTTCCCTTGGAAGGGAAGGTGGAAAATCACAAGCTCTAATCCTGACAAAGCAGCAGGGTCAGTGTAATGTGGATTAAAGTGGGCTCCCCTCACTGCCACAGTGCCTGTCAGAGCGAGGATACACACACATGGTAAATGAGCATCCACGTCGGGCAGGGCCAGGTGAGTAATAGGGCTGTCAGCCCCGAGAGGGGCAGTGTCTTTTATAGAGATTAGCTCTTAAATAAGTGGTCCCTCACCATATAAAAGCCAGACCCAGGTCCTGATGGCAAGCTCTGTGTTGCTTAGCACTTGTTGCCACGCTACGGAGAGCGCGGAGCGGCGCTGCCATCGAGCTCTGTGGCTGGGGCACCGGCACTGCGAGAGGCAGGACTGCTGGCTCCGGAGCAAAGGAGCTGCTTCGGGCACACCAAGGAGGCCAGAGCAGGACGTGGAGCATTGAAACATTCAGCTTTGCTGCCTCCCAGAGCAGGAGGAGCAGAAGGGGAGGAGAGAGAGGAGCGAGATGGGCCAGGGACGTGCTTAGCCATGGATGTGACCTTGCCATTGCTTGTCGTTTCCTTTGAGCTCCCCAGTAAATCAGACACTTATCTCTGCTTATTGCTTATGTATGACTTCCCTGAGGCCGCAGTGCTGGCGGGGCTGGGGAGAGCCTGGACCCTGGGGTGACTTGAAGTTGTGTCAGGGGAGGTTTAGGTTTGGTGCTAGAAAAAGGCTCTTCGCCCAGAGAGTGGTTGGGTGCTGGAAAAGGCTCCCCGGGGCAGTGGGCTCAGCACCAAGGCTGGCCCAGCTCAAGAAGCATTTGGGTGATCCCCTGGGGCACAGGGTGGGACTCTTGGGATTGATGACCTTTGGGGTCCCTTCCAACTCGGAGTGTTCTGTGATTCTGTGACTCACCCTTGTGAGGCCCTCACTTAAATCAGGACCTGATTTTCCAGGCAATCCTGTGCCTGGCTCATATGGAAGACCAGACTAGATCACTGAAATGGTACTTTCTGCCTTTAAAATGTGTGACTGAGTCCACTCAGTACTGGCTGTAAAGCTGATGCCCCGTGGGACTCGTGGACAAGCGCAGGGTGGGAGCAGCTGGAGGCACACTCTGCACTGCTGCCTGTGCTGCTGTAGCTCAGGGGGGAATACACTTGTCCTCATATTGATTTTCTGTCCAAAATGTTTCATCTGGAGTTCACAGCACCGGTTAAAATATGAATCTGAAGGAGCCTCGTGTGCTTGCGAAGGAGGAGAAGATACAAATGGCCTGTAGGCAGCACCCTGACTCACAATCAGGGTAAGAACCAGTCCTGTCTCTGAGGTGAAGGATTAATTGTAATCATATTGATAAACAAACTGAAGACGAGCCTCTCCCAGCCTTAATGAAATGTCCCTTGACTTCAGGTGTGACCCTGAATTCAGAGTCCATCAGCCAGGGCCACCCTGCCCAGTCCTGCATCCCAACAGGCTCCCCATCGCCAGCTGGGATAAACCAGGTCTTGAGTGTTGGGTATGAAATTAGGAATAAGGCATTTGCTATCACAAAACCCCTGGAGGGCTCGAGCCACCAGTGCTGCAGAGTAGCTAAATGTGACCAAGGACCTGCTAAGCCTCTGCTTCCTTCAGAACAGTGTGGGAACAGGCATGGAGGGAGGTGGTGATGCTCAGTGCAGCAGGGATGTGGGGCTGGGGGCTCCAGTGGGGCCGGGGGCCCTAAAGCTTCACTTTCATCCTCATCATTATTATAAACTCCCTTACCTGTTCCTGCATTCATTTCCATCCAGGATAACGAGGGTCACATTAGCAGAAGGTGATTTAATTACAGGGACTTTTGCAAAGCAAGGAGCCTTGTTTTCTTTAATCCAGAGCAGTAGCAATTCCCCATGTGCTTATGTTCATTTTAAGAATCAATAAAGCACAAACATGTCTAATTATCTTAAAATATTTTGCAAAATCAAAAGTCAGATTAGATTTTGCTTAAGCATCAAATAGAAATTTTAATGTCCACCAGAATCGATATGTTACCCCTGGGTCCTAAGATTTTCACTTACATGCTTGATCATACATTATAATGAAGGGCTGTAATAACATTAAAATCTTCCTGAGTGCATTTTCTGTATAATTTACTTTTTTCCACCAGTTTCTGTAGCACAGAGATTCAAATATCATTACTTAGAAAAATAATGCACAGCTGCTTTTCTTGTCCTGTTTTCTGAATTTACTTGCTGATGAACATAAGCCTGAAATATTTTTGATGATTTAATTAAGGTCCTACTAAAAATACTTTGGCTGCATTGTAATTCTTCCAAAAAAAGGCAGGGAGAGCTGCATGGCTGCCCTTTCTGTTCTGCACGGGGAGTAACTCTGGGCAGGAATTGTCTCCCTCTGTCCTTGACAATCCCGTCAGCCGACATCAGTTTCCAGCAAACACTGAATTCTCCGGGATGTCCCTCCTTGCCCATTCACCAGCACGGGCCCAGCGTGTGACGGGAGGAGTGGGGCCGAGGGACAGGATGGTGGCTCTGCCCGGCTGCTCCGCCACCCTCACCGTGCCCTGAGTCAATGCCAACCCTCCTTCCCCACGCTGCCCTTTGCCCCCAGCATGAACCGTGTCGTGGGTGGAGAGGGGACACATGGCCAAGGATGGGCTCTGGGCAGAGTGAGCCTCACGTTCCCAGCGTTTCACCTTTCCCAAGGAGCGCCTCCCCTGCCCTTCTCCATCCCTGGACCCCACCAGTGAGGAGGACACCGAGACCTTCCCGGCCAAGCCGCCGTGCCAGGGCGTTGGCAGCAAAGGGACCCCCTGACGTTTGCCAGCACCATCCCCCTGATTACCCCACGTGCCCCGGGGGTCCCGGGGGGATTTCTCACTTTGCTTCTGTTCTCCCCACGCAGACGAAGAGAGACGTGAAACCCCTGAGCTGGGCTCTTGAAGGTCAGACACTCTCAGCACGGCGAGGGGCCGGGGGGGCTCCCTGGGAAGCACCAGCGCTCCCTGTCTGCCCTCCCAGCCCCGGCTGAAGCAAAGCCAAGCCCTGAAGTGGTGCCAAAGCTGGAAATGAGGAGCAAAAACCCAGGGAAAGGTGAAAACAGAGCGGCTGCAGCGCAAGGATCAAACCCACTGGGACTCGTAGGCTTGGCCAGAGCGGCCCCTTCCTGAGAGGTTCCCAACATGGGGATCCCACCCCACATGGGGGGCTGGGGGTCCCCCAGACTCTGCTCTGGGTACTCAGGTTGATCCACCTCACCAATTAAAGTGCAAGTTTCAAGCATTTTGGTGTTAAATTTCTTTAAGCATCCATTTAGATGGCGTTGCTTGGCATTAAAGTGCAGCGAGCGAAATTGAGTTAGCCCACCCTAACTCTAAACAAAAGTGTTTACAAAGGTATTTAATGCAATTTGACTAATCCATTTAAAAGTTAATTCGGATTATTCTCCTGATCTCCTCGGGCACAGAGGCCCTCATTAACTTCAGCAGAACTTGGCGATGGGCCCAGCTCCACCACTGAACTCCACCCAACCCAGGCTGGACAGGGCCAGTGGAAGGTGTCCCTGCCCTTGGAAGGACATGAGTTTTAAGGTCCCTTCCAACCCCAATCATTCAGTGGTTCTAAGTCCTGCTGCCCTCCACAGGACCAGGGCTGAGGGGGCACTGGGTGCTCCCTGGTGCTGGGGAAGGGCTGGCTCTGCCTTTGCCACCCCCGGGATAACCAGAGGGATACGGTCGGTGTCAGCTGAGCACCTCAGTTACTTAAAATAAATCCTGACTGCAATGCAGAATTGCAATTTTTCCCTTCTGTTTTAGAAAAGGGGAAGGACTGAGGAGCTGCAGAGACTGGTCTGCCAAGCGTGCAGCAGTAAGCTATTATTCCTCCCAATTAAAAACCATATTAACATTTGTAGAGCACTGTCATTGAGCCTGTAACAATCTCTGCTGGCTCTGCTTTACGTGTGAGTGAGAACATAACAGTCCTTTGCAGACAGATGGAAAATGACTTTTCTTTCTTATCTACTGTGTTCAGAGATGTGGGAGCATTAAAAGCTCTAAGTTCCTTTTTAGAAACCCCACCTTGGTAAAGCCTCTGTGTGCCACCAGTGGGACCAGTGGCATCAACCGCAGCGGTGGAAGAGGGAGGGGACCTTCTCCCAAAGCAGAAATTCCCTGGCCAGAGTGTTGCAGGCTGTGGTCATAAGTCATAGAATCACAGACTGGTTTGGGCTGGAAAGGACCTTAAAGACAATCCAGTTCCACCCCCCTGCCATGGGCAGGGACACCTTCCACTGACCCAGGTTGTTCCAAGCCCCGTCCAACCTGGCCTTGGGCACTTCTTGGCTGAGTGGTCCAGTTGTGCTGAACTCTGGGGTCATGAGTCAGGGGAACTCACAGCAGCTCCTGTTTTTTCAAGGACCAGGCACTGTGTGAGGTCACAGCCTGCCCGTGGGGACATTCCCAACCCCATCCCACCCCACCATACGTGTACAGCTCCCTTCCATAGGGATGACACCACTTAAGGCACGTCAGAGCTCGTTGCCTCTGCAACCTGCATGTTTTTTTTCCCTTGGATGCTCTGCCTGCTTCTGCTTGACATTATTAATCAGAGGACCATATGGCTCCGCCGAGCACCTGCAATCCCTTCAGTGTCCCTGTATGCAGCATGTGACATTAAGATGCTAATTATTTAAATTTGATACACTTGTTAATAAAAGGCCAGTGAATTTAGTTGGGATTGATTTAACTCTTTCTCGGGGATGGTCCTTCTAGGAGGCTGAGCGGGGAGAGGAGCCTCCCTGCTCCACCTGCTGGTTTCGGCGTCCATGGGAAAAGCTGGGGCTGGAAAAGAGGTTGGATTTGAAAATATTTTAAATATTTGAAGAGGGCTGTCCCAGGCTCGGCCAGCTCTCCAGAAGGTGTCTGAAATGGCAGAGGTCCGTGCTCCACCTGGAAGGCCAGTGTTGTGCAGGGGTGGAGGAGCATCCTGGTGCTCCCCACGCCTGTTCCCACCTGCAGACCTGCAGTGGAGGAGCAGAGAAGCCTTTCCTGCTGTGAGCTCCCCATCTCCCACCTCGGCTGGGAGACTCTGGCACTGCCTGCTCTGATCCTTTGGGCACATCCATCACTGCCACTCGCTCTGAAGTTTTCCAAGCATTACCGGGAACAAACTCGCAATATGTTTCCTCCAAACAGTGCAAATGAGCCTGACAAATTCCACTCCTCACACGCTTGCATTTCAAGGTGCTCTGTTAATGTTATTGAGCCTTTGGGTGTGAGTCAAACTTGTGCAGTCACCTCTGGTTCTGGGGAGTGGAAGGCTGTGATTCACTTCTCCTGAGCTTCTCGTCTCCCTGAGTTTAGTGCAGCCCAGCTGGGGCCAGATGAGTTGGAACTGCCTATTCTGGTCTAATGCACAAAACCCATGAACTTTCAGGGCTCAGGCCTTAGTGACAAGTGATTCTGTCATCACCCTCAGCATCATCGCCAGTAAAATGAAAACAGTCACCTTAAGAGAGCCTTTGCCTTGCTGTTCTTGGATTTTCCAAGCCCTCACAGCTTAAGAGATAACTAAATGTTGGGCTGGTTTTCTGTAAAGTGCAAGTGACCCTCATTTCCACATCCCTCCTTCCCCTTAATTGCTTCATTCTCTTCCAACCTCTCAGCCTGTTAAACCCAGTGGTTTTGCTCTGCACATCACAAGCTCTTCCTGTTCTTGAAAAGATTCAGTTAAATTCCTTTTTGCTGCCTTTGTATTGGAAATTTATGCAAAACTTATAAACAAAAAAGTCCTGGGCAGAAATCTCACTTTTTTTTTCCTTCTAAAAATATTCAGAACGGGACTTGTGGAACATCAGGAATAATGATTCAACCCAGCTAGATTTCAACAAGCAAGGAGAAGAAAAAAGAACCTCTTGAGAATGGCAGATTGAGAAATGACTGCATTAAATATAAAAAAGAAAAAGAGTGTGTGAAACTTCCTGACTTATTAAATTTCCTGCCACAGATCTATTAACTGGGATGTAAAGGAGCCCCTGAGTCCGAGCCAGACCCCTCCCCTGCAGTGGAGCCATCGGGAATGTCCCCATGTCCCCGCGTGCTGGGGGAGGCTGGGGCAGGGATGGAGGAGGCAGGTGCAGGTGACCCACCTGCTGAGACACAGGTGAGCCCGGGGGAGGCTGCGCCACCCTGGGGGGAGCATGTGGAACCAGGATTCATGGTTCATCTCCTTGGTCCAGGCTGTGCTTCAGCAAAAGGACACCCTTGGAAGTGTCCAGGGGCAGGTTGGACCTTTGGAAGTGCCCAGGGGCAGGTTGGACCTTTGGAAGTACCCAAGGCCACGTTGGACAGGGACTGGAGCAACGTGGGCTGGTGGAAGGTGTCCCTGCCCATGGCATGGGGTGGCACTGGGTGACCTTAAAGGTGCCTTTAACCCAAACCATTCTGCGATTCTCTGATCTTTGTCAGAAACCTGAGCAGCGCCACGAACAGATCCTGCTCAGAAAAGAGGATTTGGGGGTTGCAGGATTGATTTTTTTTTTTCTTTCATGGCAAAGTTTTACTTGGGGCCAGTTTTTTCAGCATCAGGAGGTTCAGACAGGCACCTAATGGAGTTTTCACAAGTGCCTGGCTGCACTGATTTCAAGCTTATCTGCACCTATCAGGGCTTTAACACGTCCCAGAACCTGGCCAAGGGATCTCTGTTGCAGCAAATTTTGGCAGAGCTTTCACTGGAGACGTGGGGCCAAGTCCTCAGCTCACATAAATCACTGACACAAGTGGCACTGCAGATTTGCACCAGTCACGGAGCTCAAAATTAAAATTTAATTGAAAACTTAAGCTGTCATTAATTTTCAATGAATGGCTTTTGCAAGAATGCAGCCAGATCTCCACCACTTCAGCCTCCTGCCTGACCATCTCCAACAAAGGAACAAAGAGATGCTGATTACCCCGGCCATGGCTGATGTATTCTGATCCTCTGCCTTTACCTTTGCTTTGATCCTCTGCCTTTACCTTTCCTTCAGCCCTGTCTGCCAGCACGGCCCGGGTGATCTCTTTGTATCAGGAGATCAGTCATTTCCATGCAAATCTCATCAGTTATCCTCACCCCCTCCTACAGAGTAATTGACTTTCTGGGGCCTGGGCTGTACTGTGGCTTCCTCAGCTGGGGCTTCTATTATGTCACAACTTCTATTAAGTGTTGCCCTAGAAATGAGAGCAAAAAGCAGGAATTTGCAAGATAAGGGGTGTGTGTGTGTACGTGCGTGTGCATGTTGATGTGGGGACATACACACACAAACAGTGATGTATCCACCAGGATGGTGGTTTGAACAGGATAATAAATGGAATTTGACCTTGGAAAAGGGACTCCCACATAGTGCTTATCGTGTGTAAATATTTCAGTTGGGCTTCTTTTGGAAGTAGGTCACAATCCAGAAGAATTCCTATGGACAAGTAACATAAAATCTGGGAGAATGGGGATTGTTGAGGCAGGAAAAGAGAAGCTTTGGGGTGATGTAATCGTGGCCTTTCAAGTGCCTGAAGGGAGCCTGCAAGAAAGGGGGAGAGAAACATTTCACAAGGGCCTGGAGTGATTGGACAAGACCAAATGGCTTCAAACTGATAGAGAATTAGTTTAGACTAGAAAAGAACTCCACCCTTCCTTTTTCCCCAGCATTCCCCACATGGATAAACAACAGGTTTAGGTTGGTACTAGGCAGTTTTGTCCCTTTGCCATGGAAGCCTTTGGAATATCCAGGCTGAGCCTGAAGGGTTTACTCTTATGAGTAGAATTTATTTGCTTAAGTAAGAAAATGCAATCCCAAGGGATAGGTTCATCCCAAAGAAATAAAGGCACATGCCACAAAAGAGGAGTGGTTCCTATTTCAGGCACAAAGATCCCAGAATGTGCTGATCTGGAAGGGACCAACAGGGATCCCAGAGCCCAGCTCCATGCACAGGGCAATCCCAAAATCCCAGCCTGTGCCTGGGGGTGTCATCCAAGCCCTCCTTGAGCTCTGCCATCCCTGGGGAGCCTCTTCCCACCGCCCTGCTGCGGCCGAGCCCTCCAGAGCACGAGGCAGGAGGGAGAGCAGATGACTGATGTCAGGAGTGATCTCATTTCCCAATCGGTTAATCCCAAATTAAAACCCTTGTGGTAAGATTGAGGTCTCCGTGGAGCGGAGTGGTTTGAAGCCCCTAATGAAGCGACTCCCATTAGCAGGGGCTTGCCACGCGCCGTGTCCCTCGTTAAGCAGCGCCGTGTCCCTCGTTAAGCAGCGTCACTGCTCCTGAAAATGAAGAAAAATGCTTCAGACGGGGCATAATCGAGCATGGAGAGGCAAATTGGGAGGACTTCCAAGGGATGAGACTCCACGCAGCAGCAGCAGCAGCACGCAGGGATTGTGCTGGTGAGGCTTGAAAATCGACACAGAGAGAGATTTGTGATGAAGTTTTCACAGGTGGGAAGTGTTTCTCAGCCCTGAAGTCTGTGCAGGACTAAGTTTCAGAGGAAGTTGTTGAGGGGCAGAGGTTGTGGGGAAGAGCTTGGGAATAGGAACTGGGAGGACAAGTGAAATGGGAAGGGAAGGTGCCAGCTGGCTGGGATGGGAGGCTGTGGGCAGAGGAGGGGTTTGCTTTGGCACTGCCAGGAGGGAGGGATGGAGGGAGGAGAGGAAGGCACCGGGATGTGCCCAGCCCACTAACAGGAGGGGTCTGGGATTACAGGGCCATGTGGACATGAGGCTCCCCTGGTTCATGGGCTGAATTATTTCATTCTTCATAATACATTGCTTTCCAAACAGCTGCACTCACAAGCAGCAGGCTTGGTCTCTGTCCTGGGGTTCCGTCAGAGGGTTTTTTGGCCCGGCGAGGCAGGTTTTAAAGATGCTCTGGAGTGATGCAGTGGTGGGAGCTGGGGTGGAGGGGTTGTGGTCTGCTGGAGGCTCAGTGTCCAGTGACCCCAGTCCAAACCTGCCCTGTGTGCTGCTCCAGGGGAGTCTTCCAATGTGCCATGCGTGGAAATGGACCCTCTGTGCCAGCAGCTCCCCCTGGGTTGTCCCAACAGTGGGTGATATCAGCAGGCTTCCCCGGTGGATTTGTTTTCAGTTCCATCCCTGGCTCTTTAAATCCACCGAGCGAACAAACTCAAGTGCAGCAAAGTATTAATTCTGCAGCTTGGCTGTGAACTTCAGCTCCTTGTCTCGTGACTTCCACCAGGAAAATGCCAAAGGGAGGGTAACCTTTTGCAAGCACTGGTTGTCTCAAAACACGACTCTGCTCCCCTTTTAGGAGATCAAATGGCAACATGATGAGGGCAGGTGAAAGGGCAAACCTCTCAGGCATGTTCTGCAGGGCGAGTGCCCTCCTACCTGACCCTCCAGCACCCAGGGCTGGACTTCTCCAGGCCAGGAGCTGCTCAGCACATGCTGACAATGGGACCTGGCAGTGCCCTTGCATGTAGAACTCAATTAATTAAAAAAAGGGGATTTCTGGCAGCAATGTCAGCAATGCAGTTCGGGGGGTGAGGGTGCATATACACCCAAGAGAGGAAAAAATTGTTGTCTCTCCCTTTCATCATCCTAAAGGGACTGAGGGCTGTTTATAAACTGTCACTCCTTTCCCTGAGCTGCTTGAGAAATTCCAGTGGAATGCCTGGAGATGGGATGGTGGATGTGGAAACAGCTTGGCTGCTTTGAATGCAGGGATGGATTAGAACCCAGTAAATGAAAGGATATTTCTGAAGCAACAGAAAAAGTGGGGAAATAGGGAATGTGGAAACATCTGTGTTCTCTGCAGATGCTGCGAGCGTTGGCACGTGGGAAGCTTGGTCTGGAGCAGCATTTGTTGAGTGCAAGGGCTCAATTCACCCTGTAAGAGCTCCAGGGCAAGGAGAGGCTCTAAGAAATCCCATGGCACAGAGGGAAAGTGGGAACGCGAGCTAACAACCTCCCAAAAGCACAGAGGGAAATGGGGAATGTGGGGCAGAGGCAGGAACAGTTCACAGCATTTTGGGGTCTGTGCAGCTTCCCAAGATGTCACTGTCCCCTGTTCTCCCTCTGCAAAACTCGGTGCACAGTCTCAGAGCTCATAAACCCTCTGTGCCGCAGCATTCCGGCTTCCTTCTCCTTCCTTAAATCCATGGAGGCGTTTCAGCTGGATTTGTAGTGATTTGACTGTCAGTTTTAATAAACAGCTTAAACAAACAGCACGTGCCAAGCACTCTTGCAGGCTCTCTCTTGCTCAAACAGTTGGCAGATTTGAATATTGGGCGACGGATGGGAGGGAAGTGTTTGTGCTCGTGTGCGGAGCTGCTGGAACAGCTCGGCTGGAGCAGCACCCGGAGGGGGATCCCGGGGCTCCTGCAGCCCTGCAGGCTGCTCCTGGCTGCTCTGCCTTTTCCCCCTCAGTGCCTCCCTCTCCTCACAGGGCTGCTGAGGTTGGGAAACACCTCTAAGATCATCGAGTCAACTGTTAATCCAGCACTGGCAGGGCCACCACTACACTTTGTCCCTTCATTTCAGTCTTTCAGCTTGATTTTGGGGTGATCAGTTGCAGACAACAGTGCAAATCTCCAGGGACCATCGGTGATGGTTCCCACATCATCTGCAAAGACTGGTACTGGTTTTACTGGTTTGTGGGGAGAGCTGTGCCCCTGCTACAGCTCCACTGCCCACGTCTCCAGGGTCAGGGTCGGTGTTTGGGGAGGAGAGATGGCAGGGGAAGGGATGTGAGGTCACATTGCCCACAGGGAGGTGGTATTTTGGCATTATGTGCAAATACCTCAGAGATTTCATAGACAGAATTATTAATCTTGGAAAAGACCTCCCCAGTCATCAAATCCAACCTTTGAACCCCTCCATGCCCCCTAAACCGTAGTGCCAAGTGTCCCATCTGCTCATGCTTTGAACATTCCCAGGGATGGTGAATCCAGCACTTCCCTGGGCAGCAGTTCAGTGCTTGACCATCCTTTCACTGAAGAAATGTTTCCAAACATCCAACCTGAGCCTCCCCTGAGGTTGTTTCCCCTTCTCCTGGTTCACCTGAGGCTGGTGGAGCCTCTGTAGCCCAACCTGAATCACCTGAGGTATTAAAAGGCAGCAAACACCAGTGCTGCCAGTCTGAACTTGCTGCTCGAGCCCTTCCATGAGGGAGGTGACTCGGGGAAGCAGATCAGGATGGGACCAGAGAACAGATATCCTATTGATGGGATGACACAGAACTCGGGCCCCCTCCTCATGAGGCTTGCTTGCTTTTCAGTCAAAACAGGCCTAAAATTTCACGTTTGCCTTTTGCAGTATATTCATAATTTGTAATCTGAGGTTTCTTTTGAATAATTTATAGAAAAACATAAAGCACATTACACGGTGATCGCCTGTGCAGCAGGAAGTGTCAGAAGAGATGGGGGACACTGAGCTAACCAAGGCCATGGTTGCAGCAGCTGCATTTTGGAGCCTGTGGGAGCCTTCCTGGGTGCTGTAAATGTGGAACTCCGGCCAAAGGCTCATTATCGCTCCAGACACGCCAGCCAAAAACTGCTGGAATTCCTTCAAATGGCCTGGAGAGCTCATTTAATAAATCAAGTGTCTAAAAACATAAGTTGCACTGCTCTTGGAGCACAGTGTGCTCGGGAGTTGCTCCTCAGCTGAGAGCAGAGAGGTCTGCAACAACCCACCAGCAGTGTGAGCAGCAACAGCTCTCCTGGGAATGATTTTTGGGATGGCTTCGAAACTCTTGGTCCTTACATCCTTCTCCTGCTGCTGGAATAAGTGGGCTGACACCAGAGGGTGTCCCTGAGCCCCTCTGTCTCACAGCCAGGGAGGTGTACACAGGTTACCCCTGCCCACCATGGATGGGAACAGTCAGAGAACAGAATAGTCATAGTCAGAGAATCACAGAATGGTTTGGGTCGGGAGGGGACTTAAAGATCACCTCATCCCACCCCCTGCCATGGGGAGGGACACCTTCCACCATCTCAGATTGCCCCAAGCCCAACCTGGCCTTGGGCACTCCCCGGGATGGGGCAGCCACAGCTCCTCTGGGCACCCTCACAGGGAAGAATTTCTTCCTAATCTCTCATCTAAACCTGCTCTCTCTCAGTTCAAAGCCGTTTCTCCTTGTCCTGTCTCTCCACGCTCTGCCCTATCGTGGCTCAGGCCCTGCTGGTGTGCTGGGATGGGGATTTATTGCAATGAGGGCACAGCAAAGCATCTCCCCATCCCCTCTCCAGGGTGAAGCCCCAGCGTGTCCAGCCCCCTCCCCTCGTGGGAGCCCATTTAGAGACAATCCCACCATCGCAGGGCGCAGCTGCAGTTCCTTCCCCAGCGTTTCCTCGGGGGCCACACTTATTTAGCAGGCTTGGAAAAACACCCTGTCAGGCTGAGCCAGAAGTGCAGCTTTTCCTTCAGACTGGAGATTTCGGGAAGCAGCACAAACATCAAGAATCCCGAATCCGAGGGCTTTCAGGGTGGAGTTTATTCTGTATTTCTTGTGGCCTCGGCACAGTCTGGTTATTGCCTGCAGCTTGTTAGGAGCAGAAGTGCTGAGGATGGATTGTTCTGTAAAGTCAAGGGCATCGATTTACAGCTTAAAATCAGTGTTAAGTGTGAGAGCAGTCTCCTAATTTGGTAATTTTGGGCAGAAATGGATTAAAGAGTTGGGAGAGACAAAGAAAAGCAGCAAATAAAATAGACAAGGATCAGGGTGAACCACTTAACCTCCCCTCCTGCTCCAAGAGCTGTTTTTAAGCAAGACCTTCAAGGCACATCCAGGTAATTCCTGGAAGCCAACCCAACACAGTTAGTGGTGTTTAGTGGAGGAACAAAAGCTTTTAGGGGTGGCACCCAAAGGATCCCACAGGTGAGACCACCCATCCCAGGGCACTGCTGCCAGTGCTGGTTGGCAGGGAGGTTGTGATTCCCCTCTCCTCAAACAATCTGATTGTATTTAAATTGCTTTAAAACCATCAGAGATAATCAATTCACAGTAAAGAACTGCCATCCTGCAATCAATTTTCTCCTCTGTCTGCAGAGTTTTCCTGGCTTGGGGAAGTTCCCTGGCGCTGGAGGGGGATTTTCAGAGTGAAATAAGTTGGTGTCGTTGGCCTCAGTTTCCCAGTAAGGGTGAGCCCCAGGCAGCTGCCAGAGGATGGGTAAGGTGTGATGGAAATGGTCACTGTTAGCCCAAAAAGCCTTCAAGAAAAAAGAAAAAAGGGTGAAATCAGCGGAGGATGGAAGTGGAAGGAGAAGTTGTTGTTCTCTGTATGTTTGCAAGAGGAAAGAACTGTTTTAGCCAGCAGGTAGGGGTAGGAGGGGGGAAAAAAAATCAAATTGATCAAAAAATTAAATATTCATAGGACATTATTCATCAAGATTCATCTTGCCAAGTGGGTGAAATGAGGCAAGGGAAGAAATTAGCTTGCTTGAGAGTGTCAAAGTGATTATGTGATTAAATTGCAATTTATAATTTCTCCTTCAGAAGCGTTACTCCTTGATTTGTGCCTCTGCCCCCTCTGTTTTCCCTGAAGTCTCCCACGCTGTGTGTGACCGGTGGGTGCACAGGGCTGCTCCGGGGGCCGAGCCTGCAGACCCTCTGCAGGAGCTCCCTGTCCCCAGCTCTTCCCCTTGTCTGGCTGTCCCAGAGGTTCCCACGACTGTCCCCCCCCGTTCCAGCAGATCCACAGCTCCGTTCCCCCATCCCACGGGCTCCCCTCAGCTTCTCCAGCTGGATCAGTGGGATTTGGTGGGGAAAAGTCGTGTTTTGGTGCTTGTTTCTGTAATTCCCCCAGTGCTGGAGAGGCTGCACAGCCCTCCCTGCAGCACATCACAGACGTGCTCAGTGCAGGCAGGAAAAGCACAGAACAAACTTGTTCTAATATTTTACTCTCATTTAAGAACTCGGCCTCTCCTTGTTTTTCTAGTACCTACCCTAGAAAGCAAAGCTGTTTCTGTTTTGCTGTCCAATAAAGATTTAGTGGCATATGTTGGCTGTTTGAAAAAACACACTATTAATTCCTGGCTTGTTTATGAACAGCACAAAACTTGCATAGGTTAATTAGCTGAGGAAGGCTTTTCTTCAAGTGAATGAGCGGGCTCAGGGTTTATAGCTCTGTCACCCGGTTTATTTGTTCACTTTCTGTTTTATTTGGAAACACACTTACACAACAATAAATAAAATCAGCCCTGACAAGGCTTATGTCTGCAGCAAACATCTGAGCCCTGCCAAGGTAGTAATCCCCAGAGCACTCGGAGTTATCTCCCTGCAGAGGCTGGCTTTGCCTCTGGAGCAGTGGCAGAGATTTTGGGGGGACAGGGGCTGTGCCAAACAGCGGCCAAGAGGGACTGGGAATGAGGGGACAGCGGGAGAAATGACAGTGTGGTGTGGGCTGCAGAGACACCACAAAAGCACACCAGCTGCTTCTCGGAGGGAGAGGAACCCTCATCCCTGAGCCACCTCTGTGGGCTCTGCCTGGTGAGAATCACAGAATCGTTCAGGTGGAAAAGAACCTCTGGAGATGACCCTGTCCAACCTCCCTGCCCAGGCAGGGTCACCTGGAGCAGGTTACGAAGGAACTCACTCAGGTGGGTTTGGGATGTCTCCAGAGATGGAAACTCCACACCCTCCCTGGGCTCTGCCACCCTCCAGGGAAAGAAGCTCTTCCTCATGTTGAGGTGCAGCCTGTTGTGTTTTAGTTTATGGCCACTGCTCCTCGTCCTGTCACTGAAAAGAGGGTGGTCTTCTGCTCCCAGGGTAAAGGTGTGGCCAGGGAGCAGAGGGATGGAAAGGAGGAGTAGCTCCTCAAGTCCCCAGCACTGAAAAACCAGTAAGAACATCTCATGAAGTGCAGGTTTGGGCTGATAGAACATTGGAATGACACCGAGCTCAAAGAAAACTCAGCCCGATTAAACTGCTTTAAATCCATTTACTTGGTTGTTTCTGCTTCACTTGCAAGACGTCATTATAATTACTTGGCATCGGCAAGCCATTACTGAGAGGTTCTGGGCCAGGGTAGCAGAAGACATGATTGTCTCATAAACCTAATGAGCCATATTGATTACTGGAGGGTAAGGACTGAGGTATAACCAAAATATTCTGTATTTTTCTAGTTGTTGGATCTGTGTTTGCAGCCTGGACTTGACAGTGAGTTATGGGGGATGCCGTGTTGTCATGATACTTCTCACATAACACAGCTCAGCATTTGCATCCCATGACTCTTAATGCCTTACTCTGCATTTCATGCCTTCAAATGAGCAACCTTTGATGTTCTGTTGATTAATTATTTCTGTCGTGGGAACGCTTCGCTGCCTCAGGTATCAGGGGTACTGAGGGGGGTCCAGAGTCCCCACGGTCCCTGATGGAGGTGGGAGCCCCAAAGTTACATCTGGGGCAGCCCCAGCACGTTGTTCTTTATTGACTCTCAGGGTTTGGTGGTGCTGAGGGGAACAGCATCCGTTTGGACACTTGAGGGATGAGGACAAGGCAGGGGCTGATCCTCACCTGCTCCCCAGGGACGTGCTCAGAAACGCTAGTTGCACAAAACAGTAGAAATGAGGCAGTAGGAAATTAAATATGCTTATTAGAGCTAAAAATAGCAGCTCTGTTCTTTGGTGATGCATGAAAAAAAAAAAAAGCCCCTTGTACCAGAAAAATACTTTGGGCCTCTGCCAGGCAACAGATGCGAGGAACCTCTCGCTGGCGGAGCTGGTGCCGCTGCCGCCCAGCCTCGGGCCCTGTTTTTAGCAGCAGATCAATGGAGGCTTTTCTGCCCGTGAAGGCAAAGGCAGGCTGGGCGGGAGGAAGCCTGGGCTAAATATTGACTCCCCTGAGACAAAGAGTCCCCTCGTCGCCATCGCTGGGGCGATGGATGGAGCATCGGCGTGATGCGGAGGAGCGCGGGGCAAGGAGGCAGCGCAGGGGCTGGCGGCACTCAGGCACTGCCACCCTCCAGGAGCTCCCACTCCCGGAGCCAGCAATAAGAGCGACGCCTCGCTGGGTCTCGCTCCTGGTGGGTCCGCGGCTCCGTCTGCGGCGGGGCCGGCGCGTCCTCCAGCAGGGCACTGGAGGTGAACGCGCTGTCTGAGCGCCCGGCGCAAAGCATTTTGCGGGCTGATGTCAATGAACCCCGGCGGTGCCAGCGCTGCCCCCCGGCACGGGCTGTGGGGGAGCCGCGGCAGGCAGGGATGGCGCATCTCCGCCGTGCCCTCCAAAGAGCCCGTGTTGCCAACCCGACCACTTGGTGCGCACCGTCCGACAGACCTGCGCCGTTCGGCCAGGTGACAAAGCTGCTCTTCTTCCCAACAGCCGCTTTTCCTTGGGATGCAGCTTTGAATGCGCTCCTGCCCGAGGGCCAGGGAGCTGAGCACGGGCAGCGACAGCCCCGCTCCGTCCCCGCTCCGTCCCCGCGCACGAAGCGCAGAAGCGCAATGGTGCGCCCCTGCGGGAGCCGGAGCGCGGACACCGAACCGGCACCGCCGAGGGGACACACCGAGAGCGCCGGGGGGACACAGTGTGAGCTCTGGGGGGACACACCGTGAGCTCTGGGGGGACACACCGTGAGCTCTGCTGAAGTGCAGGGTAATTTATGCTTTCTGGGAAAAGAATACGGATTTAATGAGAGAGTTTTAAACCTTACATACCAGATTGGAACAGATGCCCCATGTCTTGCTCAGGTACTTCGCCGTGTACCTGTAATGCATTGCCTGTTCCCCATGAGTTCATATTTAAACAAGGACTTGCCCTTGTGTTCCATCCCCTGCACTGACATCGTGCTTGAACCATCCTGCTTCACCTCTGCTCCTCCCTCTGGAGAAGGAAAATAATCTTCAACAGTCACTGCATTAATATTTTAAGATCTGTCGTGGTTTAACCACCAAGACCTAAATCTGAAGAATAAGAAATATTCTTGAATGTCTGGCCCTGCTTCCCTCTGCCTTTGTAATATTAAATATGTTAGAGAGGTTTTGCTGCTTCCCAGACCTTGTTTGTGTTGGTTTGTTTTCAGGACTAGGTGAGGTTTTGGGGGTGTCAGCTCTCCTGAGTGGCTCGTGCTCGCTGTAATTGTGTTATTTCATGCTGCTGTTTAGGTCTGAGGCTGGGCTGGCCAGGGGAGAGGGTTTCTGGCACAGCTTGGTGATATTCCCTCTGCAAAGCAGGGAGGCTGTAGGGGCCAGAGCCAGAGGCTGGGTGATCTTCAGCACATGGCTCCCAGCAGCAGGCGCTGGGAGCCCAAAAAAATGTCCATTTTTGAATGCACACTGAGCAGTGATGGTGCTTTACCTGCTCCCACCTTCACTCACACTGTGCCGTGTGGGCGCTGGGGGTGATGCCCAGCCCATCCCGTACCAGCTGGGATGCTGGCACCGTGGAGCTGGGGGATGGAGGACCTGGGGCACCCACGTGCCCCTCCCTTGCTGCCCACTGATCACACCTGAGCCCAGTTACACTGAGAAGGCACTTGAATAGAGTAAACACATAATTAGTGAATGTGAAGGGAGCATCACATCTGTGAGCAGCACAGAGCAGAAACCACGTCTGTAAGCTGCCTCCAGGACTCTGCACCACGGTTTAATCAGGTATGAAATCACACTGATCTCAGAGCTGCCTTCCAGAAGTTATTTGTAAGTGAAGTCCTAATGCAGGCAGGGCTCTTATTATTCCTCCTGACTTGCCTCATTGCCCATGGCCTTTAAAATCTTGCTTTCACATCTTCTTCCTTCTCATGTTCCCCCTGCCAGCTCAGAAATAATCAAAGCAGGACCTGTGCTCTGGGTGACTCCTGCTCCTCTTTCAGAGCTGCCTTAGCGCTGGCTGACATCTGTCATGTTCCTGGGAAGAACAGGAACATCTCTGAGGCTCCTGGGATAAAAGATTTGCCAGGGGAAAGGGAGAGGAGGGAGCCATGTGCATTAAATGGCTCAGAAATGCCCTGTCCTTGGGTTTGCTTTAACCTCGCCAGACAGAGCCTTTGGGAGATGTTTCCTCAATCCCACAGCGCTTCCCCCTCCACCTCTTCCCTGCAAGGATGCTGCTGAGAAACAGTCAAAACAGGTCCCCAGGGGCTGCTGCAGGGTGGATGCTGCAGAGCCCGCATGGGGTTTTCTCTCTGGCCCATTGGGAGAGCCCTCGGTGCCACTCTGCCTGCGGAGAGAAACCTCCTCGGCACATGAACGTAACAGCAGAGCTGGCACGCAAAGGACCCGCAGGAGCCAAGCAGTGAGGAGGCAGAGGGAGATGCTGGAGGCTTTTCCTGTCGCTGGCAGACTCCATGGAGAGCTCAGGAACGCAGGATCTGGGGGCGCACCAAGGGCCAGATTTCGGTGCGCAGAGGACACACCATGAACCTGCAATTTGGATAATCTGGATAATATGACAGTGGGATCTTCTCAGCATCGAGAAGAGAAGGCTCTGGGGAGAATCCAGTACCTAAAGGGGGCTTATGTAAAAGAGGGAGAGCGACTTTTTGCATGGGAAGGTGGTGATAGGAAAGGGGGCACTGGTTTAAACTAAGAGGAGTGATTTAGATCAGATGTTAGGATGAAATTATTTACTCAGAGGATGGAGAGGCCCTGGCACAGGGTGCCCAGAGAAGCTGTGGCTGCCCCTGGATCCCTGGAAGTGTCCAAGGCCAGGTTGGACAGGGCTTGGAGCAACCTGGGCTGGTGGAAGGTGTCCCTGCCCATGGCAGGGGGTGGGATAGGATGGTCTTAGAAGTCCCTTCCAAACCAAACTGTTCTGGAATTCTCATCTGAGAGTCACACATGAGAGCAGCTTTAGAAAGCCCAGACTCCCATCCTCAGCTGGGCTGCTGCAGGAATTTAGAGCGAGCAAGTCCCTATCCTGCCTCTTGCAGATGGCTCTGCACAGCAGCAGCCATGGGAGAAGGACCAGGAAAATCCCAGGCTCTCATCCTCCTTCAGAGCCGGAGCCAATCTCTTACCACCTCTACTCCCCCTCCTCGACAGGGGTTTTCCAAGGACTCATGCAGGAGAGTGTTGGAGAAATTGATTTCTGGAAGGGGCTGGAGGAAGGTCTAGATGTTTCCATAAGACAGAGAAGTGTGTGACTCCAAGGGCAAGTCTGGAATTACAATGCTGCTGCTGAGAGGAGAGCTCTGAATCTTGAATTTATTTCTTGTGGAAATACAGGCAGGTGGTTTTTAAAGGCAAATTTAAAGTCAGGCCACACGTATCATTACTGTGCTCTTAGGTGAGGGTAATTTCCAAGTATATTTCTGTTTTCTACTTCTTTTATGCTCTGGTGTGGCCAGAACAATATTATGAGCTTTGGAGAAAGAGACCAGCATGGTAAATGAGGTGGCAACGAACTCCTGCTCCTTATCCAAGCACTCAGTCACTGTCGGGAAAGTCATCACTAACCCAGCAGCTCCTGGAGCACTTTTTCCTGGGAAATTGCTACAGAGCTTCAGGATAGCAAAGCAGCATTTCCTCTCGCTGCCCGTAATTAAAATTTTCGGTGTGGCAAGAAGCTCCCTGCCACCTGCTGGGAAGCAAAGGCTGTGGGATGGATGGAGTGCCCCCTCTGAGCCCAGCAAAGGGACATTAAGTCCCCGTGAAAGGCCAGGGGATGAATCAGTGGATGAATAAATGCTCCTGGGGACATTGAGAAATCCTCTGAAGGGTTTAGACAGCCTGGGCTGGTTCCTGGGCTGGGTCTGTGACAGGACTGGGGAGGAATTCCCTGGCAGCTTCCTGTTGGAGCAAAGCTGGGATGAACAAGATGTTACTGGAGATTTAATGACCAGTTTGTTCAGCTCCAGAATAGGATGACTGAGGCTGGATCAGGTGACCCCACTGCGGTCCTTTCCCCCTGTGGTGTCCCAACCTTACCCGTTCTGTGCTTCTGTGGGTGCAGGCAGCGTCCTGAGGGGTCTTTTTATCTAAATATGGCACATAAATAAATGATATGCATATATAAAGATTTTAAAAAATCAAATTTAATTTCCTCTCAGCAAGTATTTCCATTTATCAGATATATCAACAAAATTTCTTTCAGGTTTTTCATAAAGTTGCATGAAGGATGCAGCAAAGCACTCATTTGATAACAGCAAAGAATCAGCTTCCCAAACGAGAAATCTCCCTCTCGTGTCATAAAAAAGACTTTTCTGTGTTACCTTTGGAGGAGTTATGGCTGTTAAATCTTACATAATGTAACAGAAGCCTTCCTGAAGCGCTGAGAAAGCCAATTCAAGAGCTGGAGTGCCAAGGAATGAAAGGGAAACTCTTAGCAATTGAAATTACAAATTGCCTGATTGGAAAAAGGGCTTTCCCAACATCCTTTGGACTGGAGCTGCTTCTTGGCTGCTCGAACACCGCTCACTCCAGCACTTCACAAAGTAATTGAGAGAGATTTGAGGAGTGATAGTCTGGCTGCGAGGCAGGGAATCCTCGGCCAGGAGCAGCTTCCCTCCTGAGCCGAGTGTCTTTTCCCACAGGGTGGGACCAGAGGTTGGGAGCAGCTCCAAGAGCTCCTGGGTGGCGTCTGTGATGACACTTGTACTGAGAACAGGTCCCTCAGCCGCAGCCCCTCTGGCCCAGGCAAGGGAGGGGAATCAGCAGCCAAACTCCCTTGTTTTGCACATGCTTTAGAAGACTGAGGCCTTNACCATGTATTTTTATAAAATGCTTTATTCCTATTTCCCTGAGGTATAATTGGATTTTTCTCAATAAGCAACAAAATAAAAAAGGAATTTAGAGCATCTCTTCAGCATTGACTTGTTTAAAAGCAAACAATATCCCAACACTTAAAACCAAGGGTGTGTTTTTAAAAGCGAGGCAAGGCAGTAACTTCTGCTTTAAAAAGCCCTGCAAGTTTTATGAAGCTATTTTACACAACTCCGGAGTTTCAGGATGGAAGAAAAAACCAATCAGTCAAACCCAGAATATATTTTATAGCCACAAAATCTCCAGAATGAGACTACAGATCTTGTGTTAATACAGGGAGCCTTCAGAAATACACACCCCTATTGCCAGCACAAACAACACGCAGCTCTAGAGATGGATGTCATATGATATTTAAAAATACAAAATACATAACTCCCAGGGAGGCAGGGCTGGCTCTTTTCCCAGATGGATTCTCATACCAACAGCATCAAGAACATGACAGATGTGCTTCTTTCCAATTGTTTGCGGTTTATCTCTGTTGCCTGTGATACTTCAGGAGAAATCTCTCTCCTAAGGCTTTTTTGGTGGTTAATGCCCTCCAGAGGGTTGTGAGCCTGCCTGGTGCTGCTGAGGGGTGGCTGTACCCTGTACTCGTTCCTCCTTTGGGCTCCAGAAGAGCCAAGACCTCCCGTTCTCACCCTGCAAGACCCCAAGAGCCCCTCACTCTTACCTGTGATTTGTGTCACACTCCTTAACCAGACCCAGGGAACCAGAACCACCTGCACATACTTGTGCTTATGCTCTTGTATGAGCAGGTACTGGAACCATCTGGACCTGCCCTCACCTTGGCACACCTCTGTTACATCTCTTACTTCTCCTCTACAGCTAATTTATTACTCCCCAAAAGCAGACCAGTGGACAACTGAATATATGCTTTATTTTTTAATATATTTTTTGTGGGGGCGTATGGGCTCAGCTATGAAATGTTTTCTTCTCTCATCTGCACTAATTTTCTGGATTTCAAGGCTGCAGTTGTTTATTTGCCATCCCTGAGACCACCTAGGACGTTTAGGACTCTCAGTCCCTTCAGATGTTTGCTCTTCAGCTGCTCTGGGTTCATCGAGTGTCCTCCCCAAGCCTCAGAACAGAGAAGCTTTTGGTGCCAGATGTTCGCTGATGTAACTGATGTATCTACGACTTTTCCAGGCTCAATTCATCGCCAGTCAATCAGCCTCCCGCAAAGCTCTTTCTGCACAAAGGTCTCCTTTCTCCTGTGTTTCCAGGAGTGGGATTGGGCAGCACCAGGAATGTCTGCAGCAGGAACGACCAGCTAGCAACTGGTCCCGCTGATGGTGCGTGCCAACCTGGAAATACAACCCCTCCCTTGCTATCTGAGATGTGAACGTCAATAACATTTCAGCTGTGTTTTGTAGGACTTGGAAAAACAGTTCCAGCAGGCAATTCTTGGAAAATCCGAGCTCCTGTAGAGCAGTGAGTGCTGCGGACACGCGGGGGAGCTGCAGCCACGCGAACGAGGGAGTGGATCCCACCCACCAGCGTTCCACATGCAGAATTCCCGTGGCTCGGAGCGCTTTGGGGCTGCAAACCTGGCCCACGCCACCGGTTCGGATTTCAAACCGTGACTGACCCCTTAAAGTCACCCAGAAGTGCAGGTGGTTGGGATGATGTGTGTTCTGGGAATGGATGTTCATTGCAGGGATGTGTGAGCGTCAATCCCTCACTGACCGTCACCACTCGATGTGGATCTCTGTCCCTACCCACTTTTCCCTCTAAAGCCTAATTTTTCCAGGAAGATGAGATGGCAACTTACAGATCTCCCTGGCAGGCTGCACGTCCTGCACTCACAGGATGTGGTAGTTAAGTCAGCTTTTGTTTAGTCCAGCTTCCTGAATTTGTGGCACTCAATGAGTCCCCTTCCCCTTTTCTGCAGCTGCAGACAGGGAGCAACCCTCCTGCAGACAGCCCATCTCTTCCCCTGGATCTACCCAGACTTCCCAGAGCATCCCCCTCCTCTTACACCCTCTCCAGCCCATCCTTGCTCCTCCAAGGGCTTCACTCAGCACCCTTGTGTCCTAGTGGGGATGAAAATGGTGTGTAGGAAGTAAAGAGAAGCCTGTGATACAAGCTATCACCATTTTTTGTGTATATGATTAAAGGACAGCTGCCCTAAAACCATATTCCAAGGATAAAAGAAGAGACAACAGGTGAAAAGCAGAGAGACGGGAGAACAGAATGAGAGCAAGGTAATCACAGTTATAGCTCTTAACATACCAGCTGCCTGTGGCAGTGCCACAAGGGCACTTCCAGCCTGGCACAGCTTAGGAACTTTTCTCCCCCTGGGCTCTAAGACTGCAAGACCAGAGGCTCTGCAGTCTTTATCAGGGCTGGGAAATAACACTCAGACAACCTGTCTAGACAAAACCATCCTCTGAACATTCTAGACACGAGACTGCAACTGTTAGAGGTGGCATTGTCTCTCTGTAAAGTCCTGTCACCATGTGACACCTTTTTGCAGTGGATTTGGACACTGCTGGTTTCATGGCACACGTCACAGGCCTTGTGCTGCAGCTCCATGTGATCCCAGAGCTGCCCCACAGTCACACTCATGGAATCACAGAATCAATCAGGTTGGAAAAGACCTCTGAGATTGCTGAGTCCAACCTATGACCAAACAGCACCTTGTCAACTAGACACAGAGTGCCACATCCAGTCTTTCCCCAAACACTTCCAGGGACAGTGATTCCACCACCTCCCTGGGCAGCCCCCTCCAATATCTAATCACCCTTTCTGTGAAGAAATTCTCCCTAATGTCTAAACTAAATGTCCCCTGGTACAGCTTAAGACACTCCCAGCAGTGGGAAAAGCCATTAAAAACTGTTTTCAGCTCAGCAGAACAGAGCACATCAGTGAGCGAACACATCCCGTGGAAGGTCAGAGGCACAATGATTTGCCACGTTCTCCACAGAAAGGGTTAGTTCTCGTTCTGGCTTAGCAGAGTGCTGGGTAAGCAGCTCCAACAGCAAAAAACCTGCTGCCCTCAACAGTGTCGCTGACCCCGCTCCAGCCGAGGCATCCACGGGCAACATTCCTTCCAGCAACCATTTCAGACGCATTCAGGGCTCTTTCCTTGGCTGGCAGCAGGTAAATCAATCTAAATGCTGATTTTTCCACAGCACCTTCGTGCGAGGGAGTCGCTCAGAGCTTGCAAAAGCTCCTCAGAGGGAAGTTGTGACAGGCGGTAAGGGATGCGCCCAGGTGAGTCACGCTGTTATAATGGTCCTTCAAAAAGAAAACAGAGGCGTTACAAACACCCTTTGGGCAAACCATCCGTCTCGAGAGTCAGGTCGAGCTCAGGCTGGGGTGCCGCGAGGGGCAGGACTGAGAGGTGTGAGGGGAACAGGATCCAGAAACACTGTGGGGGAAATGGGACTGAGATGCGTGAGGGGCATGGGAGTGCCCCGAGAACCGTGAGCGGAACAGGGACCAAAAACACTGTGGAGGAATTGGGATGGGGACATGTGAGGGGAATGGGAGTGTTCAGAGAGCCGTGAGGGAAACAGGGACCAAAAACACTGTGGAGGAATTGGGATCGGGACATATGAGGGGAATGGGAGTGTCCTGAGAGCCAGATAAAGTGAGGGGAACAGGACCCAGAAACACTACGAGGGGAGCGGACTGGGAAGCACGAGGGGCTCTGAGGGGCACCGCTGTGCCGTGGGCACCATGAGGGGCACACTCCTGCGCCGAGCCCCTCCAGCCCGACCTGAACCGGTGGGAAGCACCATCTCGAAGCACCGTCGCGAGGCACCGCCGCACACCCCTCCGGGGGCTCTGCAGGTCTCGCTCCGCCGTGTTTCCCCACCCCAGCGCCCTCACCGGGGGCCCGGCCCGGCCCGGCCCTCCCCTCAGCGCGGGGGCGGCGGGTTGGCCCGGCCCCTCAGGGCGGCCCCGCCGGCCCGGCCCCGCCGGAAGTGACGCTCCAATCACGGCCGCCCTCTCGCTCCGCCGCGAACAAAAGGGATTTTCACCCTCCGCCCCGCCCTTCTCGCCTTCTGATTGGCCGTCTCCCCGTCGCCCCGCCTTTCCGCTCTGCGGATTGGCCCGAGGCCACCGCGGCCGCGGCGCTGATTGGGTGGGCGCGCCGCCGCTCAGCGCGGAGGGGCGGGGCGGGTGTGTGGGGAGCGAAGCGGTGGCGGCGGCGGCGACGGGGCGGGCACGGGTCCCGCTCCGTGCTCCGGCCGGTGCCTCTCGGTCCCGCTCGGTCCCGTNCCCCGGTGCCGGGGGAGGTGTCCGGGGGGCTGCGAGTCTCTTTGTTCGCCGAGGTTGTGACCGCCCGGGAGGCACCGAGCCCGGCCCCTTCCCGGGGTGCCGGTGGTCGCGAAGAGCAGCTCCGTGTCCCGAGGTGACCCTCGGCGCGGTCCCTGTGCCGGGGAGCAGGAGGGGGCTCGGCTCGGCTGAAGGTCAGAGCAGCCGACGGTGATTTGGGTTCTCTTTCAGAGCATCCCGCACCAGGGGCTGTTCGAGGAAGGGCTTGCACAAAACACACGCGCTCTCAGAATTCTTGGCTGATTTGCCTCGTTCCGAGTGGTACTTCAAACAAAATAATGGCGTTGGGGGTTGTTTTTTGCAGGGTACAGGTCCTTTCTCCTTTAGTGCTGAGATACAGAGGTGGTGGAGGTATATGAACTCCTCATTTCAACCTGATTCTACCCAGTTCTGATGCAATGCCAGGTAGCACTGTGGATGCCCAATTACAAGGTGCATCTTAGCTTTTTTTTCCTCTTACGTAAACATGTCGTGCAATTATTGTAACAACTCGAACATCACGCTAGACACGCAGCAGCAGTTTTGGGAACTCGTCTGTCAGGAGTTCCCAAACTAGTCATTTAGGTTCTCCTGTGGATATGATTGCATGACTGCCCGTGTTGGCTCCTGGAAAACATCAGCTCCTCTTCGGGGACAGGAAAGGGAAAATTAAGCCGATTCAGGAGTATAGACATAGAGGCATTGTTGCACTGGCATAGCTCTGGAAATACCCTCTTTCAGGGGAAGAGGGAACAAGCTTTGTTCTCTATAATATTTTTAAAAGGAGAAGAGTTTTTAGCCAAAGGCTTGCAGAGGATCTTGAAGCTTCCACCTGACAAACTCCCCTCTCTGTGCCTCGGGCTGTGCACTCGGTTGCTCTTTGATTCCTGTCCACTGACTTCAACCTTTGCTGAAGTCGGTGGGTGAAGTTCCCTCGTGCTGGCAAACATTCTTTTGCTTGGTTCGTGCTCATATGTGTGTGAGACAAGTGAAATGTAACCTGGAATGGTTTCATAATCACCTCGGCGTGATTCAGGGCGTGGAGGAGCTGCCATGGTCTGGAAGCTTATCTGTTGTTCCTCAAGTGGCACATGCCAAAGATAACTCGCTCTCGTTTGCTGGCTTATGTGGTTGTACGTGCATTTAGACCGCTCTTGGTAGTTATTTTCAGTTAAATACTGGGAAATAACTTTCTTAGAAGAGTTTTATCTCCTCTAAGGATCTGCTGAGGAGATTCTAATGGTCTGTAGCTGAAAGGAAAGCTCACCTCTAGGCAGGCAAAGTAATTATCTTTGTTTATGCGCTAAACTCGGGCTTATTGTCCAAAAATGGTGCTATATCTCAGGCTCAGGGAAAATATTTATGCCATCAGTCTAAATAACGAGGTCCTTGTGGTTTGCTCTGTGTGATTCCACTCGGCCTGTTTCCCTGGATGGGAAGGGATAATGTGCCCTGGGAATTGCTGGATCTTGTTTCTGATGCTGGGAAACTCTATCTCTTGGTTAAAGGTTTGGAAATAGTGGGTCAGATTTCCCAGCTGAGGCATCCAGATCCCTTTGGCAGAATGGCACCATTTGCGAGGGGGACAACGGGGTGATTGAATAGGGTTGGTGTGATCTTTTGTTAAAAAGTGGGAAGGGGGAAGGCATAGGGATGCGTAGCCTGGAAGCAGCCTTGGAATGGTCAGCTCGGGAGCCTGTGATGCTGAAGAGCTGGGAATGGATTTGGATTTAGATTTAGATTTAGATAGGGGAGGAGTAGCTCAGATTTGTGCTTATTAGCTCTTTGATCCAGAGATGCTTCCTGTTCTTGTAAAATAATAGCATAGAATGAATAGAGCTTTTTTGTTTCCCCAGTTTTCAGCTCCCTGATGTTGAGTGGCCCTAAAACAGAGTGTTTGGGGTTGTGATCCATTCAGCGTAACAGGCATCTGCCATCTAGAAGCTCCCTGTAGATCAGTGCAGAATACAGGTGCTTTTTAATGTTTGGGAGTTTTTAAGGCAGTGACCTTATTTGTAGCATCTCCCAGTCTGTCCTCTCAGCAGTGTGGGGTAACTCATGCAAACAGAGCAGTTAGAAGTCTAATAGCGGCAGGTTGCACGTGAGGAAGCTGAGGCTGTACCACTTATATACCTTTAATGTTACCTCTTGTTGTTGTATAAATGATTGCTGTACAACCTGGCTCTTGCTCTTTACTTCTGTAAGTTATTTTTACCTGTATATTTTAGGCCAGGGCTTGTTTGTGTTATTAAGCTGATTAAAGACTACAGAGGCATGGTAAGAATAGCATGGCTTATTCCTGTAACACTGGGAAGTACAAGTCACAATGGAAGTATTTAGGATATAGAATAGAAATTATTACTGCCCAGACTAATAGCTTTAAATGCCAAACTGCAGCCCGTAGCTGCCCGTGCTGTAAGAGTGAGCTGGTTGGTAGCTCATGCAGAGATGCAGCTGCATGTTTCCATGTCATCTCTTTTTAAGGGAAAAACATGGATACAGTCACATTGAAAGTCCACATTCAACACTTACTGTCCTGGGGTAACAGAATTAGATAATACACTTTGTTCTAAGATCTTAAGGGAAACTTCTTCTTTTTAGTTCTGGTTTACAATGCCAAAAAATTAATTTAACTTGGTGAGTATCTAGCAGAAAAAGTTATTTCCCATTGGTACTGATTCAGTCTTAGCACATGTGAATTTAGTCTGAGCAAGGACTGAGGTTGTTTTGAAATCAAGCTGTGTATCACCTGAGCAGAGGTTTGGATATTCCACATCTAAAAGCTGCCCAGGAAAGTGGTGTAGCTTGGACTTAAGCACCAACACAGGCACAGTAAATGTTAAAGGCTAAAAACAGACCCCCTCTCCTCACCCTTTTTAAGGTAAACAAGTTGTAAATCACACTCCTTCCCCGTGGTCTCAGCCAGCCAGGCTCCTCATGGTGACAGAACTATCCAGCCATTCCGGCAGGTTCCCATCCTGAACCACTCTGTCAAGGTCTGTTGAGTGATCAGAAGGTGTAGCTCTTGCTGAAGAGGTATCAGCACTGCCCTGGCCCACCAAAGTACGACTCGAGTCAATACAGTGAATTTCCTAAGGTAGGCCTTTGTGTCAAGTCTTGATCAGGCTTTTCTAACTTGATGACAGATTGAAGAGGTTTGCCAAAGACTCCACTCGTGGATTTTCCTCTTGAATATGTGAATGCAATGCTGACAGATCCATGATGTCCACTTAAATTGGTTTTGGAACAGCCAGTTGTGGTCACTTCCACTGAATTTTCCTTGAGCAGCCCATGCCAGTGGGAGGATGAGCCAGAAGAGTTATCTAAGAAATGCTGTTTTATGGAATTTCACATAAAACACTGCATGAAGCAAGAACATGAGTGTGTGAGGAGAGACTTCTCTGCTTAGCAGAGGGGCACAGGGCAGATTTCTGATTTCTCTTGCTGTATGAAGCTACTTACTTCCTCTCTGAGCAGAACTTTCTGTTCCCAGTGACTGGAAAACGGCTCTGGCACAAACAAGACAGAACTTGCTTTTGTGTATAACTCTCCAAGGCACAGTTATGCAAATCAGTAGTAAAGGAGCAGTGACTTCAGACAAATTAGGCTCTAGTTGAATGTTTTAGCTGGATAGGCTTCTCCAGTAAAGTCTAGTTTAACCATTTATCACTTGCCCCTGGAGTCTGGTATCTCCAAGTAGCTTCTTTGTGCTGTAGCATTTTTGCACTGACATAAAATGTGGTGAAAGGTGGACATGACGTGGACTCAGAAAAGTGTATTTGATAGTTGTGAAAAGCACAAGACTGTGTCAATGGGTATATTTGCATTACAGACAAGGATTTAATCTGAAATTATTTCTATTTTTAAGCAAAAAAATGTGATGAAAAGGCTTATTAGTGGCCAGTGTTAAGTGTATCAGCAAAGATGCAGGGGAATAAAAAGCTGCTTTAGTGCAGTTGAGATGATGGATCCCTGTTCTTATGCAGGCAGTAAAATTGTGTTGAATAAATGATGGTGATACTGAAACAGTTGGAAAGAATGGTAATTAAATGTGTATTTTCTGTGGCATTGATTTTTGTAAAGTGGTTTGGGCCTGTTCCATTAGGAATGGATAATGGCATTCCTAGGAAACATATCTCAGCACTGCAATGTTCCCTTCACCAGGGAGTTTGTGTGGGTGGCCCAGTTTGGCCTTCATTCATCACAGCTCCTTAGTGATGTTTGCAGCTGTGGGATCCAGATGTGTCACTTACAGCTTTTAAATATTCCTGGTTTTCCCCTCTCCTGTTAACTTTGGCTTCTTCTTGGTGAATATTATCCTGCCACTTTAGCCGGCACATTTTGCCCTCACCATCTGGCTATGCATGTGTTCATGTCCCTTGGGAAAAGGTGACAATGCATCTTCTACAACTGGTCTTGGAAGTTGGAGAGAAAATTATCCCCTTGTATATTGTTCCCTTCCACCCTCAGGGCAATTTGCAATACAAAATCTGGAGTTAAATGCAGATTATGTCGTAGCTTAGATTACTGATTTTAATGTCCAAAGAAACACCCACTGAACTGTGTTCCATTTTTTTCAGGTTTTCAGGATGAATCTGGAAAAACTCAGCAAACCAGAACTACTGACGCTCTTTAGCATTCTTGAGGGAGAATTAGAAGCAAGAGATCTTGTCATAGAGGCCTTAAAGGTATGTTGTAAGTACCCGGATAAGAGACAAAAATGACATCAGTACTCCTATAGGTTCTGCAGAGCACTTGTATCCAAGGTGAAATTTGGAGGCAAAGATTTATTACTGACTCAGAATCCCATCTTAATATCAGCAGGATTACATAATAAATGCTGTATATCATCTGTGTCTTGGAATTCATTATTGGAAGCTGGATGCAAGAGTCATTTCAGTGTTGAGGTACAGCATTACCTGTGTGTTTTCATCCTTGCTGATAAAGACCCATGTGTTTCTGCTATGGAAAAGGTCTCAGAATTCCATGGTTGGTTTTGTTCTCCTTGAGCAAGAAGGGCTGCTTAAAGCAGGAACTGTGCTTGCCAGGAGGGATCACAGATTAGTCTTTTAGTGACAATAACGTCACACTCAGTAAAAAGCACCCATGGCTTTGTAGTGACTAAGCCACCGTAAGCTGGCCCTGATGAGAGCAGCAGCCCTGTGTGCTCAGCTACTTACTCTTTCCCTCTGCTGGCACAAGCATTAGTGTAACTTTCCAGTGAGGCAGCTGCCAGCTAAAACTGCTTTAAAAAGTCAATTTAACCCACATCAGGGCAGGTGATGTGGTGGTGGTGTGAGCACATGTGATGGGACAGGGCAGAGGTGGTGCTGGAGCCTCTTCTTGCAGGGGTTGCTCATGCAGGAAAATTGGCTGAAATACTGTTACCTCTGTGCTTCTGCTGCCCTCATTCAGGTAAGTGTGGGCTGTGGTACTCTCTGGCCAGTTTGCTGGGTTAATATTAAGCCTGGAAAATACTTTTTTAAATATACATTTAAATATATTTCTTATATTTTAAAAATGTGTATGTGTAATACTGTTGCTCCTTGAAGGAGGCCTGGTTGGCACTCAACCTTCAGTAAGGTGGAAAAAAACCAGTGGTCTAAATGATGGAAGGGGTCAGTTTTTGAAGCAATGAGTTGTGGCAGGACTGAATATTGAAGGCTCTTTCAAGATGACCTGTCACTGCTCATAATGTGTAAAATTCCCTGCTATTTCTAAAGAGGAATGGCAGCTTGTAGGCCTGGGAGCTGCAGGGCTTGGTTTTCCAACAAAAGCTTCTGTAACTTGATTCCAAACTGCTATTAGGGGAGTGTGGGGATATCCTCCAAAACAGTGGGGATGTTTATGTTTATCTAAATACTAAAACAATTAACAACAGTCTTTTTATTTTTGAGGAATCTTGTTACCCTCTCAAAACTGTCATCAGGTGGAAGGTTTGGCTTCTGTTTTCGAGAGACTTGCAAGTTTCTCCTCTGTCCTGGGATCCATTTTCTCATTCTGTGTGGTCAGAATGTGTTACCCAAACAAGCCTCACTTTAATATTTCAGTGTGAAATGTGTGTAATGGAGCACAGAGAGACCAGTGAGAAGGAATGCAGCAGCTCCATTCCAGAGGCTTTTTACTGCTTCCTTCCAGTAGTGTAAAGCAATTATCTCTTCTGTTGAAATTTAACCTGCAGTTCCCTCTTGCGTGAGCAGATTAATATAGTCAGAATACCCTTTGACATAATTTGTCAAGTACTCATAACTGAGAAGAAATTAAATGAAATTGTAACCTATGCTTGATAATTATGGAGCATAAAATACTGAGCTAATCAAAGGTTAGTGCTATTTTCCCCTTCTTCTGTAAGGGATATGCTGTATGTAGTGTTTCATCTTGAGACTGGGAGAAAAGCTGAAGGTGGTAGGAAAGGGCAGTGAAAGCTTCAGATCAGGACCGGCTCTTGCAGTCTCATGACCTCACAGGAAAATTGCAACCCCTGAAAACTGGCTGTGCCTGCAGCAGTGGGAGATGTTGCAGATCTCCAGCTGTGCTGCTCCTCAGATCCAAACCCTTGTTCCCAGCAGTGCTGCAGACCAAGCCTGACTTCCTGCTGGCAGGAGCCTGCACTGCCCTTTCCATACGTGGAAGGAAAAGCCATGTAACTATTTAATTTGGTGGCTGGACAGAGGTTCAGCAGCAGAGAGCTCCCAGCTTTGTTTTGTCCACTTCTTTGGAATATCCAGCTCAAGAAATTCTGGTTTTGCTGTGTTTTTCTCATTGTTTACTGATAGTAACTGTAGTAACAGCTTTACCCTGCCTCCCTGGCTGAGAAGTTTGATTGTGTGGGACTAATTAAAGGAAACCGTGCTAATCTGTTTACTCACGTTTTGATACATTTAAGTGCTGCCCTGAAGAAAAAGAAACTTTGAAGACTGAATTAAAGGTTCAGTCTCTGAGTGTTCCGTTTAACTTACATACATTGGACATACTCAGTTGTAATTTACAGTGAGAGGGGTTGGAAGACCCAGGGCTGGGGGAATCTGGTTTTCCATGCACGGAGGAACTGTCTGACTGTGGTCTCACAGCTCTCTCCTAAGTCCCTAAGTGTTATGGACATTGTATCCTGCCTTAGCAGCTAAATTTCTTTGTAGGAGTGACAGTTTTATGTTAATTTCAGGTATATGTTGGGGAAAGGTGGAGTTCAAACCTCTGAACTTTATTAGAGGATTACATGATCATAAATCATGATTTTCTCCAGCAGTTCCATTAAACACATAAATGTCAGTGGCTAAAAATCAGAATTTTATCTATTTACTTCCCACATAGTAGTGAAAATGCACTTCCCTTCATGGGCTACTTTAACTTCTAGTTCATATTTAAATGTTTCTGAATTCTGGATGTTTGAGGCAAATCCTTTGCTACATTATAGGAAAGGGCAAGAACTTGCAGAGAAAATGTACCTCAATTTGTAAATTTGTAATTTGACTGTAGTACAGTCTGCAATAATTGATATTCCTGCACACTTAGAGACAAACATTTCATGTCTGGCATTTAGCAGAGAGAATCCAGGCATGCAGATGACAAAGCTTAAAATAGTTTTGCTCTCCCTCATGGTATCAGGCACTTGTTGGTTGGCACTGGCCCTGTTTCTCTCAGTGTCCAACTCAAGCTGCTGAGTGGGGTGTTCAAACACCACTTGTTTAATGTTCCCCTTAGATTTCCTCCCTCTCTTCACCCCCCTCACCAAATCTTTACCTTTCTTCCCTTGCTGCCTTCTCCATGGATACCTCTTCACACCCCACCTGGAGCCAGCACCTCTCTGTGTGCTGGGGTGACATTTGTACTCCTGGGATGTATTTGGTGCTCCCTAGGCAGCTGTTAGGTCACCTCTAACTGTTGTTTTCAGAATATCATGACTTGCCTTCCCTAACTTCTGCCCCTCACTGCTGTTTTTTTCCCTGTAGTTTACTTTTTTCTTGTGTATTGTCTTTAATGGAGTGCTGGGCGTTGTGATAAGGACAATCACCTCTTCCTGTGAACCTGGTCTTTACTTCTGATGTCCATTTAAAATTGCAATATTACTTCAATTTCAACAATTATACTTTTACAAAGCAAATAGGTTTACTGTGTTCAAAACACTCTTTCCCAGTGCTTCAGTTTGCTTCCTCTATTTTGAAATCTTTTTGGAGAAAAAAAATCTTTTTTTTTTNTAGCTTCCTGTCCACTACATAAATCTCAATGTTCTCCTTGGAACAGCCCTTAAGTCTCACTTCTTATTGTGCTCCTTTTCCTGTAGTTATAATTGTGTTTATATCATCCAAAAAACCCCAGATGCTGTCAGAGAGTTGCATAATACTAAGAGTTAGACTCTTAGTCCTTATTGCTATGTAGAAAGGACTGCATGAACCACAGGTTCATCATCTGAAATAGCACACCACGACTGGAAACAATTCAATATTTAAATGGATCTCTATTGCTGTGTTACAGCACTTTGTTCCCTGCCCCCTGCGCTCTAAAGAGAATTTTCCATACATTAGAACTGAAGTTCTGTTTACTTTTAGAAAACAGGAAACAGCTTTCTGGCTTATTCTTTTATGTTAATAAGGCCTCAGGCAATTTACACTGGAATAGAAACTATTTTGTGTTAATGACAAGGAGCTGGTATTCATTTCTGCTTCTGAGTTCAGTGATTCACTATGAAGCAGTATTAATGCATTTCAAAATGAAGTGTTCGCTTGTCAGTGCACTTAGAAATTTAAGTTTGCAGTGCACTTTCAAAAACTGAAGTCTACCTCTTGTTTAAATAAAAAGAAAAGTTCAGTAATGTAAAACCTTACTGCAGATGTTGGTAAATCTTTCACAGATGGGGCAAATTGGGCTTTTGCATCACTTGGAAAGCAGCTTCCGTGGAGCAGTGTTCCCATGGGTGCTGTCCTGCTGGAATGTAGGCGTTCCTCACAGCTTTCCTTGCAGCTTTGGGCAGTTTTTTGTTTGTTTCTTGCTTGAAACAGTCCCGTTTGCCAGGATCTTTCAAAAACTGCTTCTCTTCACCGTCTCAGTCCCTGGGAAGGTGCTGAGCAGGGAGCAGAGAGGTGTGGGAATGGTGCCCATGCCGGGATGGCTCCTGCTCTGAATTTCAGCTGTCTGGGTGTTGTTGGGCTCCGTGTCTCAGGGGTGACCAAGATGCAGTCCCTGAGCATGGTGCCATCCCTGGACATCCTGGGCATGGCCAGGCTTCACACTCTGCACCAGAAGTTGCCAGGGAAAGAAATTGCAATTCTGTGCTGCTTGACATTTCCTAAGCAAAATTCTTGCCTTTTTTAAAGCTGATAACAGGTCCTACGTGGGCAGCTCTTGTTTATCTGGTTTGTTCACTTGATATAATGATGGCAATTAAGACAGAAGCTGCATTTGAGCAATTTGTTTTGTGGCTCTGTGCTTAGCATTGCTGCAGAGCTAGAGCTAAAACAACACTGGAAATCCCACTCTAGCATTTTTTCATTTATTTTTGTGCAAAGCAAGTGGTCCCCACCCCCATTTCCCTTCTCTCTGTCAGTGATTGCTGTGACCTCAGCCTGTCTTTATTCCCCATATCTGTCTCTGGGGAGAGAAGCTAATAAGGAAGTTCAAGGCAGCGAGAAGCTATTTAAAGATTATTCCACTCTCTGCTACATGAAGGAGGAACTTCTGTGCAAATTATGACTGGAGAACTGCATACACAGTAGTTACAGTTAATTAGCAATGTGTTTGTCTTGTGCTGATGAGCTCTGAAATTACAGGCAAGAGGAATACTCTACTTTGTGTCCAAAAAAATACTTGAAACAAGTCTTGGAAATTCCCTGTATGATGTTCCAGTAAAACAAGTTGTAAAGATTATTGAATGCAGAGAGAAAACGCTGTCACATAAACAAGTTTTCAGTAAAAGGAAATATTTTATTAAAAAATAATGCAGAAATAGGTTATGGGAAACATTCATCCCAAAACAGTCTAAAAATCCCAAGAGGAGGTTGATCTGCACAGGAGATATCTCTTCAGTTGGGTTAGATATTGCTTCTGCTCCATAAAATCAGAATTATCTCTTCTCAAATGGACTAGCAGTGGTCCATTACCCAAACTGGAGCTCTGAGACAGCCTGTTTCGCATGGAACCCTCTCTGCTGCTGCCTTATTCTTCCAATCATCTGGAGTTTTATTTTTAAGAGTAGTTGATATGCGTAGCTGCTTCCTTTTTTAAAAGCAGCCCAAGCTTAAATGTTATCTTCTTTTCCTGTTGGGAGAGGGCAGTTTAATAGTCTTCAAAATGCTGAATAATCCATTTAGTTGCTTCTGGAGTTTGAGTGTTTTGATAGGAAATTCGCAACCATGCATATTTGAGATGATACAGGTGAAGGTGCTAAATTAGAAGATCAACTAATTGCAGAGAGTTTAATCTCCTTTCAAAGCATGGTTGCTGTTCTTATAGGTGTATATGTCATCTCTGTTCCAGATGAAATTTTTCACTCCTATGTTAACAATGCATTTTGTAACCTCATTTTTCCTTGTTATTGAGGCTTGATTTCCTTTGGATTTATGTGTTTTAATAAGTTAACACTGGGATCTGACACCTAGATTGATTTATTTTTTTTTTCACTTAGGGCTCACTGAGAGAGTATTTCTCTTCCATCATCAAGTTCCTTCTCTTTTGAAAGCTGAACAACAACTATATTTAAGACTGAATTCCGGTTCAGACAGGACAAAATCACAGCTGTTGGAGGTGTTTATAAGTGACCTCCAGTGATGGAGAAGTTGAGCTGCACCGTTGTCTCAGTGAGGAGCACAAGCCATGGGAGAAGTCACTCTGTCTGTGACACTTCCACACCTGCATAAAACAACCTCTGGATATTCTGGCACTGTGACTCCGTTTCCAAAGAGCTCCTTGATGATTTTGGTGACACAGGTGGCTGCTTTGTGGGACCTGTAGCACAGAGGTGTCACAGGCTAAAAAAAATCCCTATTTGCATTTCCAAGTGCACGGTGGCCCAAATGCCAAAGCACTTGGGTTTGTTTTTGCAAACTAGATGTGGTCGGTGTAGGATGACCTGGTTAAGACTTTTCCTAGTCTAGACAACTTTAATTAAATGTTTATGCTCTGCTGGCTACTAAAGAAGAATAGCTGGACTTGAGAGAGCTCTTAATGTTATGATAGTCTCATCTGTTTGTCATGCTAGTGCAGGAAAATACTTAATTGCTCAGAGTAGCAAGTAAGAACTTCTTGTTCTTTCCCAGACAGGAAATCAACCACCCCACTAAATTCAACAGAGTTCAGAGCTGCGAGGAGCAGAGGAAAACAGGGCTTTGGTTACACCTTCAGTGCTGCAAAAATTAGAGGGATACACACCTTAATGCCAGTTCTACGAGATTTTATTAGGAAGAACTTGCCCAGTAAAGGCAAGGTTTGTTTACACTGCTGAAGCACTGGCACCCTTTGGAAGTCTCTTCTGTGTTTCTGTGTGGCTGTAGAATGACCAGCACTGGGATGAGTTGGGATTAAGCTCTTCTGTCAAAGCAGTTAGGCCAGCTGGATGGATATCCCAATTTATATTTACAGGCTTTTTAGTGCTTGAGTCATGTAGAAATTCCCTCCACACTTAGACTGAGGTTTCACTGAGTCATTTTTATAAATTCTTCAGAAAAACTGAAGATTCCCTGTTCCTTAAAAAAAAAAAAAGTCTGTAGTTTTTCCTGTGATTCATTAAACCAGGGCTACCCCATTATCCAGGACTGCCCTCCCATTTCCAGGGCTGATCTTTTCCTTCCTCTCCTTCTTTTTTTGTGTAAGGCTAGAACAATATCTGCACCACTGATCAAAGGTATCCACAGTTCCTGATGGATATTGCTGATAGAAAGGAAGGGGTATCTGAGTGTGAGCTGTTCCTCTGTGGTTCTTCACTGCAGGGATTACAACCCAGCTCCAAACAGTATCATAGGATGAATGTCCCTAATTGGGTTTGGTTATGGAGAAGATATGGAAATAAAAGTATTTTGATTTCATTTTTTTATGTATCTTGTCAAGGTAATGCAAACACTTCTCCCTTTGTGAGCAGAAGTTGACTTTATTATTTTTTTTCAGGCTAATCACATGGTTGCATCTTAGAATGTAGGTGAGACCAGCAAATCTCAGCACCTTTCTAAGTAAAGCAAAGTTTTATTGTTTAACTCTCAGTGCCCTGCTCTGTACAGCAGTTTGCTCTTCTGCTCCAGCTGCTATGTGGAGTGAGGAGCAGAGCATCACCACACTGCTACATCTGCTGCTATGGCAGGAAGCTGTGTTGGGGGATTTTAGATTGGATCTCAGGGAAAGGTTCTTCCCCCAGATAGTGGTGGGCTCTGAACAGGCTCCCCAGGGTGGTGGGCACGGCCCCAAGGCTGCCAGAGCTCCAGGAGTGTTTGAGCAATGCTCTCGTAGTGAGGTATCCTGTGCAGGGCCAGGAGTTGGACTGGATGATCCTTGTGGGTCCCTTCCAGCTCTGGATATTCCATAGTCCTTTCCTTGTGTGCTCAAGTGAAGTATTTGCATTTTTTATACTGGGTCATCAGAAAACAGCCATTCCAAGAAGCCTTGTCTTCTGAGCTGTCTTCTCATTTGAGTCAGGCTCAGTCTCTCCTATCTGAAAGATGCCCTTGTGCAATCCCATAAGAAATGGGTGACAGTTTGCCAGTCCTGTTCCCTGAAAGGGTTTCTGGGGAAGCGCCCAGCAAGGCTGGCACGGGCTCACCCTGCATTCAGAGCAGGGAGCCTTGTTTTCCCCCTGTGACAGCTCAGTGCCATTCACAGCATCAGCAGAGTCTGGGCTGTGTGGGGCTGGAGCTTGGAGCCCTCCAGCAGCTCTGAAAAGCTGCTGTGCTTGATTTGGGATGGCTTAGTTGCTATTTGTGGTCTGCTGTGAGCAGAAAGATGAAGCACATCTGATAAAGCGCAGGCAGCGTTTGCTTGGGGGCAAAAACATGTCATTTGTGTGCTCTGGCAGGAAAAGTGCAGTTAGGATCAGAACCTTCCTGTAGGTCACATAGTTGAACATGCTGAAGTATGTTCTAAATTAAACACATTTTAGTTAGAGGTACTAGAACACAGTCTTGATTTCAGTGGTGCAGGTCACTGCCACAGAGGAAACCCACATCTGTGCCTCACTGAGAGTGCCAGTGCAGAACAGTGCAGAGTCATTTATATGCTCTGGAAAATAAAGGTATGAATTGTCATGGTAACCAGCCCTTACGAGACAATATGAATCAAGAGGAATCAGATTTAAACCTCGGCTTTGGAAGGTGTTATTCCCTGGCAGGGGTTGTGCTGTCAGTGATACACACGGCAATGAAACACTGTCACAGGTTTGCACAAATGCTCAGAATTAACCCAAAACCAGTCAGTGATTTGTTTCTTCCAGCCAAGACAGCTCCAAGGGCTCTTTTGCATCTTGAACTGTTTTCACTCCTGTGTCTTTTGTTGCAAAAATACCTGTTTTCATATGGTTTCTTATCATGGTGGTAAACATGTAGATAATACTTTAATATCTGTGTGTTTATGAAATTTTGTTTAGCTTTTAGAACTTCACAGTAGTCATTCAGTAGGATAAGCCTGTTGGTATCCTAACAGACAGATTTCCAGATGGAATGGCTGATGCATAATCATTTGGGCTGGAAGAGACCTCTGAGCTCATCCAGTCCAACCATTAAACGCTGTAAATATAGAGCCTAGGACGTGTGAGTTGTCTTAATTCTTACATGTCACCAAAGAAACCTCATCATTCCTGTCTTGCTTCTTGAGAAACTAAACTCTGTTTAGTCTGGATGAGAACATTAAGGATTTTATTAACAATTCATGGATTTATAGGCTCTTGCAAGAATGAAACTCTTTAATTGCTCAACATGAAATTCTTTGATAGTGACACAGTCAAGGAAACCACACAACTACGTCTTTCACTGATGGGACAGTAAGTGATTAAATCTTTTGTTGAGCAGCAGTTGGTACTTACCTTCTTTGCTTTCACACAGTTCTGGAATGTACGTCATGGCCATGGCAGGTAGCTGTGGTATGAGGATGTTTGTAGAGTGAATGTATTGTGGAGATACTGTGATTTTAAGCAAGATTGTCCTTTATTTCTGGTTTGTCTGGGGCCACTTGGTTAAAAATCATTGTTCAACAGGGACGGTGAGAAATTAATCAAGCACATGCTGCTTCTAACCTCCCCGGGGCTTTTTTCAGTCTGCCTGTGAGCAGTGTGGGTTTGCTTCTGTTCCAGCTGTGGAAATGAAAACATTTACAAAAAACACTTGCAAGACTCATGGATCTCACCTGGAGAGCAGGTGGCTCCTGGGAGCAGTTGTGAAGTGGGGACATGGCCAGCTGTGTGGGGCTGATCCAGCCTGCCAGAGCTGGCTTCACTGCCATATTCTAGATTTTATTGCCTTTATAGAGGGATACCACCAGCTTTTCATAGAATTGTTAAGATTGGAAAAGACCTCCAAGATCACCAAGCCCAACTAATGACCAAACACCACCTTGTCCCCCAGCCCAGAGCACCGAGTGCCATGTCCAGTCCTTCCTTGGAGTCCTGCAGGAATGGGGACTCCAAACCTCCCCGGGCTGCCCCTTGCAATGTCTGACAGCCCTTTCCCTGAAAAAATTCCTCCTGATGTCCAACCTGACCCTCCCCTGGCACAACTTGAGGCCATATCCTCTTCTCCTGTCCCTGTTCCCTGGGAGCAGAGCCCAGCCTCCCCAGCTCTCCCCTCCTCTCAGGGAGTTACAGAGAGTGAGGTCCCTCCTGAGTCTCCTTTTCCCCAGGCTGAGCCACCCCAGCTCCCTCAGCTGTTCCTGCTGCTCCAGCCCCTTTCCCATCTCCATTCCCTTCTCGGGACATGCTCCAGCCCCTCCATGTCCTTCCTGAATTGAGGGGCTCAGAACTGGACACAGCACTCAAGGTGCATTGCCTGTTCTTAAGTGTAGTAATGAATGTTTTCATTAGCTTGAGCCCAGCTGAAACCTTAAACATTAACAGCTTAAAACCCCCTTCTGATGATAGAAGGATTATTGTCCTCACCCTACACTTAACGTTTTGTGGTATTAATTTGCTCAGAGTGTTTGTCCCTTTGTTATTGGTGTGATCAGAAGGTCCAGATGGACTTTGGAGATCACACACCAGTGGCAGGGGCTGTGCTGCTGTTCAGGTAGATTATTTTATGAGTTACTCTCATGTCTGTTAACCTTTAACATGACCCACTTGTGTTTTTTCCTGTCTGAATGCTCCTATTCTTATAGCAGATAACAGGATATGAATCAGACTGTGTTGAGTTCTCTTTATCTCAAAGTGGAAAACTGGGAGGAATATTAACTCCAAAATCCTTCCTTCTTTGGCTAGTTGCTTTAAGGCTATTAAAATGCAAATTTGTTTTTGTGTTGCAGGCCCAGCACGGAGACACGTTCATTGAGGAACGCTATGGGAAGTACAACATCAGTGATCCACTGATGGCTTTGCAGAGAGATTTTGAGACCCTGAAAGAAGGGAATCATGGTGAAAAACAACCAGTGTGCTCCAATCCTTTATCTATTTTGAAAGTGGTGATGAAACATTGCAAGAATATGCAGGAAAGAATGTTATCCCAGCTAGCTGCTGCGGAGAGCAGACACAGAAAGGTAGGTTTTGCTTCAAATAAGACATGCAGAAGTTCATAGCTGCATTTTGATGATATGTTAACTTCACGAAAAACACTTAAATCCCTGAGGTTTGGGAACTGAGAGGACTTCCACCTTTGTTTAAACTTCTCGTTTCAAGTTGATGCAGCTGGTAAGGTTATTAGTTACAATTCCAAAATCTGTTAAGACACACCAGAAAGGAGCTATCTTACAGCTGGGAGGTAAGATGCTTCCCAAAACGTAAGGAAGGAATTCTGGGAGATGGAATTCTCAGCAGACAGATCCCTGTTCTGCTTGTGACTTGTTCTCAGTGGCTATTGAAGAGCTGGTGCCAGGTAGTTAGGGGAGAGCATCTCCTTGTGCTTCTCTGAGGAAGTACGGAGTGACCAAAAGTATTTTTCATGTTATTTGACCACTTTAATGAAGCACCTGTCATTCTTCAGACATGGTTTTAAAGTATATTGACACCACATAAATGGTAGTCACTGGAAGTAACAGCAGACTGTTTCACTTTTCAGCCAAATATCTAATTAAATGATACTATGAAAATCAGATATTTTCCCCCTTCTCCTTCTGTTCTTCCTGTCTGCTCCTGTGAAAAGCTTCCTTATATACTTAATAGATAAGCGTACTTGGAAGCTTGAATTCCAGGAAGACTGAGGAGTTGCTAAATTCATGGTGAGCATGTGTTGGGAGAGCTTAAGAGTTTTGGTGATGAGATACAGCAGATCCTCTTGGGAAGTTTGTATTCTATTTTTGGGGTATTTTTTTTTGTTGTCAAGTTAATAGAATTTCAATTATTCATGTGATTCAGTGTTAAAATCTGAAGGAGCTCCTTAACTGGGTCCTTATGGGAAGCAGTTTCATTTCAAGAGCTCATCTTGTTCTTAAGTGGAAGAACAAATTAATGTTCTTTAAAATAAACTTTGCACTGGAGTCCTCAAATCCCTTGTAAGGCACTGGGAAGAAGCCTGTGTGGGAATTACTGCTGGAACCGCAGCAAGGACTGCCTTGTCACTGTTAGTGCCTCATGTCCCCTGCTCCTGCAGGGGTTTGTATTGATGGTCCTGCCAGGAAATTCTGAGTTCCAAGGGACAACAGGCACAAACTGACATACAGGAAGTTCCTTCTGAATATGAGGAAAAATTGATATATTTTTTTGAGGGTGACAGCGCACTGTAACAGGCTGTGGAATCTCCTTCTCTGGGGATATTCCAAACCCTCCTGGATGGGATCTGTGCAACCTGCTCCCATGAACCTGCTTTGGCAAGGATGTTGGACTAGGTGGTCTCCAGAGGGCCCTTCAACCCCAACCATTCTGGGATGAGGGCATCATTCATAACATGAACTTCTCGAGGCTATGCCACTGAGTGGAGGAAAAGTGTGCAATTTAGGTATTTAATAATCAAATGAAGACAGGTGCAGTGTGATGTTTTCCTGACATCTTTCACAACCTGATTCCATTAGACCAAGTAATAATATAATATTGAACTTGCCCAAAAGCTACTTCTTTGTGATTTTGAGTTGAATTTGAGTGTCTGGGGCTGCAGTGATCTCTCTCGCATGTCATTTGTGTGAATGTGTGCTGTTCTCTCCCTGCTTGTACATACACCTGGGCATCAGCTGGTGTTTGCTTGGCAGGTGATATTGGACCTGGAGGAGGAGAGGCAGCGGCACGCCCAGGACACGGCCGAGGGGGATGATGTCACCTACATGCTGGAGAAGGAGCGGGAGCGGCTCACCCAGCAGGTACAATTTGGGAGCTGGTAATTATCCAGCCCACAGAAACCCTAGGCTCCTGGATGGTGAACTTCCGAGGGATGTGTTGGAAGAGGAGCAGGAACCTCCCTCTGTAAGGCACTCCTGGCTTTTTATCATTTTGATATGAAAACCAGCCTTAATTTCTCCAGGTGTTTTGGTAGCTGAACAGTGCTAAAAGCTATTAATAGACAATCAAATGCTTAGCAATCTTCCTTCAGCCTGAAATCTGAGGAGTGCCCAAGAAAAGGGCTGAACTTGCTCAAAATTCAGAATAAGTCATGGAAGGTCCCCCGGGGGTGTTATTCAGAGATGCTAATAAATATTTAAGCCACTGTTTTCAGTTACTCAAGTGCTGCAGCCTTTATTAAGCATACACAACACATCAGCATTTTAAAGCCTAAATGCCTTTAAAAGGCAAACTGACAGAGTAGTAAATGAGGTGGAAGAAAGCTTTGCTCCAGATCAGTGCATGGCAGGCTGGCTTTATATCTCACTAAAGGTCAATTGAATTTCATACATGATAAAACTACTAGTAAGTAATAATTCTTACTACGTGCAAGCTGGATCATTCCAGACTGTCTTGCAGATTCCTGGGACAAGAACCTCTTTCTTAGCTCTTGCCATCTTTTACTGTGTAATGGCTCCAAGAGACACAGTAATCCCATTCCTTTTTTTGGGGTTCCCTTAAAATCTCTTTTGTGGTTAATTTGCAGGTGGAGTTTGAAAAATCCCAAGTGAAAAAGTTTGAAAAAGAACAGAAGAAGCTGTCAAGCCAGTTGGAGGAGGAGAGGGCACGCCACAAGCAACTGTCTTCCATGCTTGTAGTAGAGTGCAAGAAAGCCACTGCCAAAGCAGCTGAGGAGGGGCAGAAGACAGCAGAACTGAGCTTGAAACTGGAAAAGGAGAAGAGCAAGGTGAGTAAACTGGAAGAAGAACTGGCAGCCAAGAGGAAGCGAGGCTTGCAGATGGAAGCACAAGTAGAAAAACAGCTCTCTGAGTTTGACATTGAAAGAGAACAGCTGAAAGCCAAGCTGAACAGAGAAGAAAACCGTACAAAAGCACTCAAAGAAGAGGTAGAATGTCTGAAGAAAGCCCTGAAAGAACTGGAGGCTTCTCACCAGGAGCACAGTCCCTCCGAGCCTTTGCAGCCGAGCCCCTCAGTGATGTCCAGAGGTGTCACAACTGACAGTCCCCCAGTGAAATCTGTGTCTTGCCAGACCGAGTGTCTGCAGGCAGAGAGAACAAACCCTGCCAGCACAAGCAAAGCTGTCCACACCATGTTTCCCAGCCCCTCTACACCTGTTCATTCCTATGCAAAATCCAATGGGCATTGTGACACGGATGGGCAGACAGGTGGGGAGCCACTGCAGACAAATGCTGCAGAGAGCCAGGTTCAAAGGGAGAAATCTGCTGGTGCAGCCCCAGAAAATGCAGTAGAGAATGGAAGTTCTCCTCTAAGAACAGAGTCCCCAGTGCATCTGATGTCCCAGCACCCTCCTGGGGGGGTCTCCCTGTCTCCCAGCAGCACAGCTGGGTCCTCCCTGACACCTTCTCCCTGCTCCTCACCAGTGCTGACCAAACGCTTAGTGGGCGCCTCGGCCAGCAGCCCTGGCTACCAGTCCTCCTACCAGGTGGGCATCAACCAGCGTTTCCATGCGGCCCGGCACAAGTTCCAGTCCCAGGCTGAGCAGGACCATCAGTCCAGTGGCCTGCAGAGCCCTCCATCCCGGGATCTGTCCCCCACCCTGGCAGACAACTCAGCTGCCAAGCAGCTGGCCCGCAACACAGTCACTCAGGTGCTCTCCAGGTTCACCAGCCAGCAGGGCCCCATCAAACCCGTCTCCCCGAACAGCTCGCCCTTTGGCACGGACTACCGAAACCTGGCCAGTGCCGGCAGCCCCAGACCCGAGGCGGGCCACTCCCCCAGCCCCGTCAAGGTTTCCAGTCCTCTCAGCCCCCTGTCTCCTGGGATTAAGTCACCGACCATTCCTAGAGCAGAAAGAGGGAATCCTCCACCCATTCCTCCAAAGAAGCCGGGCCTGGCTCAGTCACCTGCTGCTCCTGCTCCACTAACCAAAACCTCTTCCCAGGCATCCTCCCTGGGTGCCCCCATGGACGTGGCAAGTAGCTGCTCTAACAGCACCGTCGTGTCAAATGGCAAAGACCTGGAGATCCTCCTGCCAACCAGCAGCTAGTCTCCAGAAATTGGGAATGTGACATTCCACGGCTTAGCACTCTGAAGCTAAGACACTGTTTTTCCACTCCGTGTTATTTATTTCCATAGTAGCAGATTCTGTCTGTATAAAGCATTTTAGTATATTTTTTTCTTTTTTTAAAATAGGTAGGAAAATATTTTTGTTTATGAAGAAACCTTAACTACAGCTATACAGTAGCCTCCAAATGTCTCATGGCAACAGTCGCATCATTAGAGAGAACTGTAATCATGTGGTGAGACCTACCAACCTCTAATGGGACTGAAATGCTACTTTTAAATTATGCAGAAAAAATTTTTGCAGACTTTTTACTCCAGATGAACATTTTATAAAAGTGCCTGAACTAAGCCTGCAATATGAATGTGATTCTTGGGAAAAGGTGAGGAAGGGACCACCTAGCTGCAGAAACAAACCCTTCTGAGTCCTGAATGTTGAAACCAACACTGGTTTTCTTTTTAATTCTTTCCATTTGCTAAAATAAGTTAGCAAATGTGCTACAAATTCTGTAAGGTGACCACCAGACCAGCACAGCCAGCCACGCTCTGTCCTTCAGGACACATCTCCCAGCTATTTGAGGAAGCACAAGAGTTTCTTGGGGTAAAATTTAGCTGTAATAGAATACTTTTCTCTCAGTATTCCTTGTCCATATAGTTCTTTTGGCTTTCCTGTAACACATTCTGCAGAGATGCCTGCATGCTTTAAATGGCTAAACTCTGGTGTGTCACCTGGAATTTTCAAGCTCCTCAAGCATTCTACTGTTGTGTGTAGAACTTCTGAGAAAAGGATCTTTCTGTTACTTGACAAAGATCTCCCTATTACTTGAAAACAAATCACTAACCCGTACGATACAGGTTTTTTGCAACAGTAACGTGGGATCTTCAGCAGAAGCAATAATTTTGTTCCTCATGTCTGTCAGTTGTGTCTGACTGACCTGGATTTTACCCACTAACTATGGGGTATTGCTGGCTTTCCTTGGCTGCAATTATGGAACCAAATCATTACTGCTGTGTAATTGAGTATGTATCTATGTGTAGGTATATCACACACATGTACTACACACATGTGTGTTAGGGAAATCTTCATCTACTCTTGGTCTTCTGCCTAATAGGAAGAAAACGTGGCAATTCACTGAGATTTAAAAAATCATTTAGTGAGGAACTGTATGAGTTTGAGACAAATCATGCATGTGAAAAGGCATTTGGGCCCAAGAGGGGAGAAGCAGCTGGTTCCTGCACAGAAACATTTGCTGCAAGAAAATCAGCCCGGTGGTTTTCTGAGTCACTGCAATGAGAAATACAGGACAAACACTGCAGCTCAGTGGCAGAGGCTGAGAGCATGACCCCGAGTTAATGATCTGGGGTGTTGGATGTGAGCTGATCCTAAATTTAGAAACTGGACTTGCTGCTCAGTGTCGTCCAGTGTTGAGCACTTCCCTCGCTGCAGTGCCGTGTTTACACAGAGCACAGCTTCCCACTGCCAGAGACACCTTCTCCTTTGCCATTTTTCAGTATTTCATTAGACAAAATGCCTTTGTCGTGGGGAAGATCCCTGGGAGGGGGCACTTGTGTCCATGGTAGAGATTCCTCTGGACCATCGTTCCATAGGACATCAGAGCTCTGTGCTGCTTTGAGTGACCTCACATGCCATGGCAAGTGTTTAGACTAGAACAGGGGTTTGTACCTACCTTTCAGTAGCCTTTGAAATTGTGGTGTTATGGGCTGTTGTTCCTATTCCAGTGGAACAGGCTGTGTACAAACAGCAGGGAGACAGAGGCAGCCAGTGCTAAACGGGCAGTGACTCTTCTGGAAGCACATTTAGTACTTTTTTAACTAAGTATCCATAGGAGAGTTTTTTTCCTCTTGATGAGAAGCTGTAAAAGTGGATGGGCAGATGGATTTTGGCCCATGTATCCCTTTGAATTCAAAAGTGAGGCTTTTGTATACACTGCTTTAATGAGTTTCTTTGATTTTACATTAATCTAACTGGTATTACCCCCTTTATTGATAGCTCGAGAGAGAGAGAGAGATACTAAAAGGAGTTCTAATAGGAAATGCACTGAGTACTGCTTCTTCTAAAATAAAACATGGAAAGGGGGTATGCAAAAGAATGTATTTTTGCTAGTAGCCTAACTTCTCAGAGAGTCTTAAGCACAAGGGATTAAAATGGATCCAACTAATTCAGAAAAACATTTAGAGTTAGTAGTTAACTGTTGATGTAGAATCTGTGTGGAAGCAACTAAATATTTCTTCTTTAACTCACATCTGTCCTAAACAGACATTGTTGCAGAGTTTGTCACTGGCTAATGGAGTATAATGAAGTGCAAAATGTATAACACTAGTATTAATTCATTAACACTTGTAAATTTGTAAAGCCAAATGTACCAAGCTGAAGTCTTTAATCATTTTTATAGCTGATGGCATTAAACATGTTAAACATTCATATTATCAATAAAGGATTTTATTTTTAAGATGTGCAAATTGCGTAAGGAAATGTTTGAAGTTGAGACCGCCCAGCAGGAAACAGTCCTGGTGGTGGAAGCAGAGTGTCTGTGCTCACATGGAACCTGGAGCTTTAATGGGTGCTCTGAAATGTCAGAAGAAAGTGAATTTCTGGGGAGTACAGCAAGTCCTGCACAGTTGGTGCTGCAGCCTGGGCTCTGTGGATCCTCCATCTCGCCCCACCTGCAGCTACTGGTGCTGTAATTCGGGAGGTTCCCTGGGGCACCGTGTGCTTCGGGTGACACAACACGTTCTGGATGCTCCAGACAGCTCTGGCTTTTAGGCCTTTTTAAGTAAAACTAGTTTTCTTAGAGTACCTCTTTGCCACAGTGTTATAATATTGGATGGATAAATACTTGGGGAGGAAATAGATGTGCCAGTGCCCTGCTGATTTGTTTGAGCAGGATGCAGAGTTTCTCATGGAAATTCCCTCTGCCACAGAGGACTGTGGCTCAGTCATGTCACAGGATACAGCCTTGTGGAATAATCCCCTTTGCTGAGGATGCAGCGTGTCCATGCACAGAACCCTCACCCCTCTGCCCTGGAGAGCTCAGGCTGCTCCAGGTGCCTCCCATCCCACCCATAGGGAAGAATCCACGGCTCCTGTGCCTCCCTAATATCTCCCTCAATAGTGACCTGATTTTCTTATCTTTACATCAGTGCAGTCGAACAGGTTTTGCAGCAGCCTGGGAAGAAGCTCTTTGTTCATCTCTCCAGGCTTGATGGCAATCTCAGAGTGCTGTGCTCGTGGTGGCACCGGCCAAAAGCCACTGAACAAGTGCTGCTCCCTGCCCGTAACCTGCCCCAGGTGAGGAGCCCTGCCCGGGCAGGAGCAGGAGCTGGTGTGGCTCAGCCACAGCCCCGATGGCTTTTTGTAGCAGCAGCACTGGCAGGTCCTTGCCCAAGCGTGGAGTGTTGACCAACCCTTGGGTAAACACCCCCGTGCTGGCTCCTCGTGCCTCCGACACACCATAGTGCATGCGGTGAGCACGGCGTTAGTCCCAGCCCAGCTGGGCTGAGGATGGAGCCTGTTTCCAACGGGATAAGCCAAACCTGGTTGTGATCTTGGTCCCTGCTCACAGCTGGGGTCCGTGCAGGAGAAGGGGAGTCAGTTCCTTGCACAGAAGGCATCCCCTTCATCCCCCAAAATGTATCCACCCCAGCTCGGTTTCTGCATGTGTGGGGTGAGGAGAGGAGCCTTGGGTTTGGGTGAGGTGAGGAGGGGTCGTGGCTGGGCAGGGATGCTCAGGGCCGGGCAGGGATGCTCAGGGATGGGCAGGGATGCTCAGGGCCATGCAGGGATGCTGAGGATCAGGCAGGGATGCTCAGGGCCGGGCAGGGATGCTCAGGATCAGGCAGGGATGCTCAGGGCCAGGCAGGGATGCTCAGGATCAGGCAGGGATGCTCAGGGCCGGGCAGGGATGCTCAGGGATGGGCAGGGATGCTCAGGGCCAGGCAGGGGTGCTCAGGGCCGGGCAGGGGAGCCCAGGGCCGGGCAGGGATGCTCAGGGCAGCCCGGGACGGGGATGCTGTGCAGGGCCGGTCCCCGCCCGGTGCGCGGCGCAGCGCGGGCGCTGGAGGGCGATCTGCGCCCGGGAACGGGCCGGGCCGGGGCCGCTCCCCGCCCGATCCCACAACCCGGACCGGTCCCGCAGACCGCGCTGGGAACCGGCAGCGCCGGAGCCGGGGCAGGAACCGGGCAGCGCCTGTCCCCACCGAGGGCACCCACACCGGAGGGAAACAGGGCATCCTTGTTGCAGGGCACTTTATCCACAGGATATTCCTGTTCCAGGGAAAATTCCACCGCAGGGCACCCCCATCGCAGGGGACCCCCATCGCAGGGGACCCCCATCGCAGGGCACCCCCATCGCAGGGGACCCCCAATGGCAGGGCATCTCCATTGAAGGTCACTCCCATGACAGGGCATCCCCATGGCAGGACATCCCCATGGCAGGACATCCCCATGGCAGAGCCCCCCCATGGCAGAGCCCCCCCATGGCAGAGCCCCCCCATCACAGGGCACCCCCATGGCAGGGCATGGCTCAGCACATCAACACTGTCCCAGCCCATCTTACCAGGCCAGCTGTGGTTTTACTGCGCTGTCACGACACAGCAGCTGTTCCCAGTATTCCCAGCTCCGTCCCAGCAGGAGCTCAGCCCTGTAGGGACCCTCCAGCACCTAGAAGGCTACACACTGCGTGTCCTGCCAGCTTCCACCCTCCTGTTCAGAGCCACACGTTCCTGCAAGCATGGGTGAAACACGGGACAAACTCCGGGGCCACCATGGTGCCAATGGCAGGGAGGGCAGGAGCTTTGGGTTGCTGAATGAATGGACAAAACAGGAACGGGCTGGTTTTATCCCATGTCCCGGATGAGGGGGACAGCTGAGTGTCCTCTCCTGTCCCAAGCCTGGCGCTCGGGCTGCACGGTCAGCCTGGCACACCGTGTTGCTCCAGAGCACCTTCTGGAGCCACTGCAGGACAATGATCTGGGGAGGGAGACCAGCCAGGGAGATGCAGAGGGTGTTGGGGACACAGGGCACTGGGGAGGCTTTGTCAGGCTGCCCTGAAAGCAGGGCCAGGGTGATCCCACCAGGAGCATCCCTTGGGAAGTGTGGCTGCCTCCCAGACGCTGTGACCCACAGTTCTGCCAGGAGAAGCCCTTTGGCTTGGTGTGCATTCACCCTGAGCATCATCTGCGGGCCATCGTGCCATCCGCAGGCACGGCTGGTTTGCACACCCCAGCCCTGGCTCTCGCCCTCCGCCGGGGCACAGGCGGCCAAGGGAGGATTGGAGTGCTGAGTGTTGTTGTGAAAAGTTCTCATGCTGCAGGTTTAGCGCGAGCAAACACGCCAAGGAGCTGAGCTCTGCTTCACCCCACGGCCCTGCCCGCTCGCTCGGGCTCGGCCACGGCCGCTGATAACCCCTGGGCGCCGGCGCGGCGCCGCTCTCACCGCCACGGCCCCGTCACCCCACAGCTGCCACCACAGCAGCCAGAGCAGCAGGTTAAAGGGGCTGGGAAAACCGGCCTGGGGACAATCATCCCTTTGGGGATGAGGGCAGCGACAGCAGCGCGTGCAGGGCTGGGTTTGGTGCGCCGCAGTCCTCTGCTTCCAGGTGGTACATCTTGCTGGTGCCAGTTTACGGGCTCTGTTCCACGTGGGACACCCGGCTCATCCCTGGGTGTCTGTACAGGCTCAGGGGCAGGAAGGATTTTGTGAAATCTGTGTGTGTGGCTGCAGCAGCGTTTGTAGGTGTAACTGCAACAGCAATCAAACACGGTTCATCTAATTAGGAATCACTGGATGTCCCTCTGATTCCCCCATGGCTGCACCATTTCAGCTCCACTGGGACACCGGTTAAGCTTAAGCTTAGGGTTAGGGTAAGGGTTAGTGTTGAGAGAGGAAAAGACTCCAGATCCCCAGGGACACTGGGGCTGGAAAATGCACGCCAAGAGCATCATGGAAGGGCCCCAACATTGCTGCCCTTTCATCTTTTTAATTGCGGTTAGGCTTAGGGTTAGGGTTAGGCTTAGGTTAGGGTTAGAATGAGATTTCGGGTTAGGGTGAGGGTTGAGAGAGGAAAAGACTCCAGATCCCCAGGGACACTGGGGCTGGAAAATGCACGCCAAGAGCATCATGGAAGGGCCCCAACATTGCTGCCCTTTCATCAATTTTATCGGGGCCCAGGATCTGGCTGACAGGGGTGGCTGTGAGGGGTGATGAGGGGCTGGCTCTGTGCCCCACATGGATCAGGCAAGTGATGAGCCCCAGGGAGAGCCACGTTGGATGGGTGATGCTTTGGAAATGCAGGGTGGCCGGTGACATCCCATCGCTGCTGGCCCGGGCAGGTCCCAGGCCAGGCAGGGAACTGGAGAGCTCCCCATCACAGGCTGTGTCTCCCTCCCGCAGGGTGAGCAGCCCTTGAGCGCTGCACAGACAAGGAAATGCAGCTGAAGAGCTGATTGTGATGGTTTTCATCCTGCTCTGAAAGAAAGAGCAGAATCTGTTTTGCGTGGAGTCTAAGAGTTGTTGACACACTGATGCTGCAGCTCCACGTGATGCTCACGAAGAGCTGGAGCAGCAGCACGTTCGCTGGGCTTGGGCACAAACTTGCCTTGTGCCCAACGTGCCAAGGACAGAGACCCCTCCAGAGCCCAGCAGTGCCCAGTGCTCCCTACCTGCCTCCCATCCCATGCCAGGGACGGATCTGCCTCTGCCAGCACCTACAGCAGGTACCAGAAATGGGGACACTGGACTGAGGCCGGTGTCCTGGAGGCACAGCTGCCCACGGCCACATTTTGGGCCAGGCACAGCACTCGGGGCATTTATTGCCAAGTCCCACAGTAATAAAATAGCCCAAGACTGACACACAGCCTGGCCATGAGCAAGGAGGGGCAGGACCAGTCCCGTTCCCTCCCCTGCATCCCACAGCAGCTTCCCAGGTGGGTTCCTGGGAATCCTCAGGTGCGCCCAGACCCTCCATCCAGGGCACAGCAAAAGGCTGAGCCGGTGCAGGAGCCCAGCTCTGCCACAGCTGCCTCTCGTCTGCAGGAGCCTCCCGGGCAGCACGGCCTCAGCTGGTGATTAATCTTTTGTCACGGAGGAATAGGGAGAACCAGCAATTAATAAAGGCCTGGCTTTGGCTGGAACGCGCCGTAAACACCACCCTGTCCTGCTGGTGACTCGGGACGTGCCGGGCACGGGCGCGGAGCAGATGGTCCCAGGGGACCAGGGTCAGCACTGTTTGACGAGGAGGAATCACCAGCGGGAGGATGTTTGTTTTTGCAGCAGCTGGATGTGTCTCGGGGAGGGATGGGAACGTCTCCAGTCACTCGTGGGCCGGGAGGAGGCTGGCAGGGCAGGGATAAAGCTCCTGACAAGTTTGGACTAGCGGGCGAGTTGATTAGCTGAGAGATGAAAATTCACAGCTCGGCGCTCGCAGGGGCCGTGAGCTCTTGGAGGGGGGTTTGTGCGAGGGCAGGGCAGCCCCGAGCTCGCTGCCCCACTGCCCAGCCCCTGATGGCGCTGAGCCGAGGGGCCCGGGGAGCCACCAGGCTGGGCAGAGCCCTGGGGACAGCACGGCAGGGACAGCCACGGACCTGCAGCCCCTGGGACAGCTGGGGCCATGCAGGGGAAGGGGGGACAAGGGGACTCGGGGGCATCGTGGTGGGGAGGTGGGTACCCCAACTTCTCCATGGCGTTGGCACATGCCCCAGGAGCAGGTCACTGTGGCCACCTGACCGGCACCACAGCAGCCTGGCCGTGCCCCCCATGCCCATGGGCATCGGGGTCTGGGCACCAGGCACTGCCTCGGATGTTCATTTGAGGTGAGGGCCACGAAGAAACCCTGCCCAGCGAGCGCTTGTCAGCTGAGAGCTGGGCTGTGTCTGATGGTTCCGATTACCCGATGATAGACAGAGATAAATGTGTACAGCTGGAGGCAGAATAAATCGATGCTGGATGCTGTATAATTGTCTTGAAAATAAGGTAATGCCTGGCTCTTGGAATGCTTTGATCTTATCAGAAAGACAAGGAATACACTAATGGCTTTAATTAGACTTTGGGGATGAAATGAATTCAGCCTCCTGGGTGAGCTGGTTTCTGGAATTGACCACTGGTGGGGATAGAAAGGCTTTAATCAGATTTAGACTCGTTAATACCCACAATAGTGTGTGTCTGCGTGTGTGATACAGACCTACTGTGCTGTGTATTTATGTGGGGGCTCTGCAGGCTGTGTGTGCTTGGGCTGCCTTCTGCCATTGAGAGCCTTTTTTCAGTGCACTTCCACAGTGGTGTTTAAGGCAGAATCTACTATTTTTATTTATTGTCTTCTAGAGAAGAGTTGAAAACAACTTGTCAGAAGCAGTGGAAACCTGGGAATTGTTTGGATTTCCCAGCAGCAGGGTCACGGCAGCTGCTGCTGCAGCGAGGCAACGAGCTGGCCACACATTGAATAAGAAATTGTTAATTATTGCATGTACTGGGGAAAACCTTCTTGTCTCTCTAGGAACAGATCTTCATGTTGTCCCCCAGAACACATCAAATAAGACGCATTGAGAGCACGGAGGATGAGCAAGGTCTGACTCAGCCGTGACTCACCGGGTGAAGCTCATCCATGGGCAGATGTGAACAGGGGTGGGGATGTCCCACTCTCAGGGTTTCTGCCTCTGCTGCCCCCGTGCCTGTGGCAAGGCCATGCCCTGTGGTGTCCCCTGAGTGGCCTCCCAGCAGCATCCCTGAGCACCTGAGGCTTTGGCAGGGGCCAGAATTCCGCACCTGACCTTGCCCTGGTTATTTCCCAGCAGAAGCAGAGCTCTTGCTAAGCAGCAGCAGCCCAGATGCTGACACTGAACCCGCAGCAGCTCTTCCTCCTGCGCTGTGTTTATGTCTCCCCTGCCATCTCTGCAGATTGGGATTATTTTGGAGGGTTGACATTGACTGTCGCGCTTCCCTTACGTTAATTTGTTGGGCTTAGATGAGCTCCCGAGAAGGATTTAATAACAAGAGCCACTGCCAATGAAAGCACAGCCTTGTTCAGGGCTCACTGTGCAGCCAAGCCCTGGGAACACGGTGCCTCCAGGCATGGGGTCAGCTCCCTGTGAGAGGCTGAGGGTTCCTGTAAGCACAGGCGAGAGCACGGCCAGGGCAGCGCTGACCCCGCGGGCACACGCGGTGGGTCTGCCAGGGCACGAGCCCCCCGGGTGCTTGGGGACAGCCCTGGGGACAGGGAAAGCCACAGAGCCACAGCAACTCAGCCTCAGCACCTGCTGGGTGGTGATTCTGGCTCAAACAGCAGGGCCATGGCAGCGACCCCCAAAACAGTGAGGAAGGATGAGCCCCCTCCTTTCCCACCTCCCCCGGGATGTACTCCCCGTTCCAAAGGGTTCCCCCACACCAGCGTGGTGGTGGGAACCACCCTGGCATGCAGTGGGGCCACTGTGGGGCCATGGGCACCCTCCTGGGTGTCCCATCCCCAGGAGCACTCCCAGGGGGGAAGAGGATGGAGGGATGCAGGAGGAGGAAGGGCCAGGAGCAGCACCTGGGGACCTGTCCCCCCACGCCACCCCACTCACCCCGGGGTGTGACAGATCACCCACGGGTGTGGGAAAGCTTCTCGCCTCGGCACAAACACACACATGCTTAGTAACATAATCTCTTAAAAGCAAAATCCCAGAAATTCCTTTTTCTTCGTGGAAAATGTTGCCTTGGGGGAGAAGCTCATAATGAAGGATGAAAGCTTAATCCTTGAGGTAGAGCAGGACTAAGGGGCGGGGGGAGGAGTATAAACATGACAGTTGTTGCTCAGTGAGTCGGAAAAAAAAGGTGAAGGGATGAGAGTAGTGGTGGGGCGGGAGGGTCTGGGCTGCAGGAGCCCCGGCAGCGCTTCCTCCCCGGCCAGCTCCCATCCATCATCCCAGTGCCAAGAGCACAGGTTATCCCCACAAGTGCAGGCACAGAAAATGCTCTCGTGGGTGAAGGTGGGAGCGAAATGATGCTCCTGACCTGTGGAATTCACCACCAGGGACAGCCCTGGGTTACCAGGTATCAGCACTTGCAACGCTGGGAAAGGGCTTTATGCAAGACCAAGCTTAGCCCATTATAAAATAAAGCACCAGCGTGTCTCAGATTGATTTTTCCACGTTTGCTGGGCTGTCAGCACGGACACTGGCAGACAAAGTGACAATGCTCAGAAGAAACACATTGAAGGAAGCAGCTTCTTGCCACTTCCCTGCCATCCCCCCAGAACCACGGCTCGTTCTCTTCAAAGCCACAGAAAAGCAGTTTAAATAGAAGTTAAACCCTCTGCAGCACTGCTCTGGCTGAACTGAACAGCCCTCCCAGCAGGGCAGTGATGACCCAGGGCAGTGGCAGGGCAGGTGGCAGGAGGAGAACACGGCTCACAGCTGGGACAAGGACAAGGACATGGGGACATGCACTGGTGGCCACACTCAGGGAGGGCAGTGGGCTGATGGTTTGGGTCAGGAACGGGTATTGTTTGTGGCTCCTCACAGGAGGAGCCCCGTGTCCCACCCTGGGGCTGGCAGCGAGCTGCAGGAGCTCTGCCAGCCAGAGGGCAGAGCTACCACTGATGGCAGAGCCCACCCAGGGCAGATGTTGACCCCATGAACATCTGGGGGGGCATTTCCCATCTCCTGCCTGTGGATTTACTCTTCCCAGCTGCCTCTGTGCCATGAAGTGCTGTCCCTGTGCTCACCACGGTGTCTTTTGGGTGCTGTGGGTGCCAGGGAGGGTGCGATGAAGGGCATTGAGAGGTATCAGTTTGTAAAAGGGGCTTTCCCTGCATGGCATCCCCAATCCAGGAGGCACAAACAAACAACCTCCACTTCTCTTTATGTCTAATTGCAGAGGTGGGGTTACACTCTCCAGAGGCCAACCTGCTCTGCCTTTGCTCACTGCGCAGCCACGCTGTTTATGGACTCGGATTCCAACCTTCTCCTCTCTCGAGGCTGTGAAGATGTATTTCCTCTTGTGCCATTTCTCCTTCTGGCAAGCAGGCTCCCAGGTGGGTCTGGAAAACGTCAAAGTGGGAAATAAAGTTGTTCGTTGCAAAAAAAAAAAAAAAAAAAAGAAAAAAAGAGAGAGAGGAACAAGGGAAAGACAGAAAGGAACAAGCCCTCGAGGTGCAGTGTGAGGCTCTGCTGGGTAGGGGTGTGATGACTCAGACATGGAGCATCAAGAGTTACCCGGCTCCATCCTGTCATCTGGCAAGTTGAAGAGGAGCAATGGCCATTGATCCCCCAGGCTGTTGGGTCTCAATGAGTTGGTGGCCCCAGTGCATGGACCCCAAAGTGCCACATCATGTGACCTGCACCCATCATATGCCACCTGTGCCCTTCCCGTGGGGAAACTGGGAGCAGGAATCAGGCCCTGGTGCTTCTGTAGCCATCGTGCTGCCTGCCATGGCCTGGAATTCCCAGCCCACAGTGAGCTGAGGGGATGCTGGTGAATGCATCATGGGCTGCGGCAGCACGTGGGGCTCATCCTGGCTCTGCAAAATAAAACAAAATAAAATTAACCCAAAGTTGATCTTTGTAGGCAGGTAAAGGACAGCAAAGAGTGGACAGGTGCCTGGATTGTGATGAGTCACCCAGGTGATGGGGTGTCCTGCATCCCTCCAGCCTGGGGGACCATCACCTCGCCCAGGAGCCCCATGCACGGGGGTGACAGGTGGCACCATCACATTGGTGATTGAGAGAGGCCCCACCTGCACGTGCCTGCGAGCGTGAGCCACGGGGAAGGCCAGGCTCTGTCCAGGGCCGGGCACAGATGCTGCAGATTAGAGGAGGAAAGGCTGGGAGGGAGGTTTCTGCTGAAGACATTTTTCCATTTGTGAGGCCATGGGGTGGAGCAGGAGAGCGGGGGGGCAGCGCCTGCAGCAGCAACAAAAGGCAGAACGAGGGGGAGGGGAGCACGAGGGAGAGATTTTTGATTCATACTCAAAAATTACCCAAACTTTATTGCCAGAATGTCTACATTTTTATGTGCTTAAGCACAGTGAGTTATGGAAATCTTAGAACAATGGAATGATCTCCTTCATTGCCCTCGATGCGTTCGAAGCCACCACCCCTCCTCACCGAGTGGAATCTCTTTTTCCGTTTTATCGACTTACAAAAATGCCTCTGCTATCAACACCCTCCATGTGCATCTCATAAATACCAGGGTGGGACACGGGGCTGTCGGTGGGTGTTTTCTACAAACCCATCTCTGCCCCAACCCTTCATCGAGAAACGTTTTTATGGCGTTCGCTTGATTTGGCAAATTTTCTAAAGGAACCTGCCTGAGCAAGAGGGGCTGTGAATTCCTTGACTTGGGTCCAAGCATTGAGTTTTTCTGGTTCCCCTGCTCTCGTCTTCGCTCTGTGGGAGTCCCTTATCTGTCAGTCACGTACTGATCTTATAAATCCTCTGCTGCTCCATGTGAGAGCCTTGCAGGGTGTGCCTTACACACTCCATCTGCCAGGTAAGGGACCACAGCGCCAGCAGTCCAGCACATGTTTTGTAGCCCTGGACACACAGAATAAAGCAAGTTTTTGGGTTTTTTTTCAGCATTGTAGAGGAAACCTGGAGCAGACTCATTCATTTCTGAGCACAACGGGGGTGGATGCCCTCGCAGGCACCGCCTGTGGGACATGAGCATCCATCCTCTGGCATCACAGCCAGCACTGCCCGGAGCAGGGATGTTCTGCTGCAGGGATGTTCTGCTGCAGGGATGTTCTGCTGCAGGGATGCTGTGCTGCAGGGATGCTCTGCTGCAGGGATGCTGTGCTGCAGAGATGCTGTGCTGCTGGGATGTTCTGCTGTAGGGATGCTGTGCTGCAGGGATGCTGTGCTGCAGGGATGTTCTGCTGCAGGGATGCTGTGCTGCAGGGATGCTGTGCTGCAGGGATGCTGTGCTGCTGGGATGTTCTGCTGTAGGGATGCTCTGCTGCAGGGAAAAACCCTTCCTGCAGCAGCTGTGCCTGTGTAGGAAACCGTAACAGCAAAGGTCCAGCGGAGAACACGCGCTGGGGTGGTTTCCTTCGCTGCTGCCGGGGTAATTCCTCCCCACCCCTCCAAAACAACGTCCTCCTGGGCTGAGCAAAGCCCGGCCACACAGGCCTGGGCTCTGATTTACAGCCTGCCAGCTGACGGAGCTGCAGGCAGAGAAAGTGCTGAGCTGGGAGAAAATGAGGACCAGGCTGGGTTGAGGAGGGGGGTTTGGCCATGGAGGTTTCAGGAACCGCAGCCGCCCCGCTCTGTCTTCGTGCACCAGGGCAAGCGATGCCTGCGGCTGGGGAGGGAGACAGGGAGCAGCTCAGCCCCTCAGCTGTGAGCAGAGCTCTGGGGGGAACTGAGGCGTGGCTGGGAAGCCCCAGTGCCTGCACAAACCCCTCCATTGATCCCTCATTTCCCAGGCTCAGCCTGGCCATCCCATCCCGCTCCCAACCCGCCAAGGAGAAGGAAGTGGAGCGAGACACGGGAAAACTTCTTCAGCCCTATAAACTGACACAGTTGTTTATAATATTCCTAAGTGCCATTGCGTGATGATAGCAGTGCTCTGACAGGGGAAATTTACTCTTTTCCTTCTTTTTTAAATAAAGTCAGAAAGCTCTGAGTCCCCCCAGAAGATGTTCTGGCCATTATCCTGGGTTTGTTTGTTTTCCTGCTCCCCCTCAGTGACACGGGGAGGGCTCTGTGGTGCTGCTGATGTCGCGGCGCTGTCACAGCCCCGACAGCTCCGTGCTGTGCTGGGCAATCCCAAATCCCTGCCAGCTCTGGGCCAGCAGCCAAAATCCCGGGACAGAGATTTTGCCAACATCCCTCCAGCCACCCACTGGCCACCCCATCCATCCATCCATCCATCCATCCATCCATCCATCCATCCATCCATGGCTGCTCACAGGGAGGGAACAGGGGGCAGGGAGCAGAAGGATGTGGAGCAAAGAGCAGGGAGCAGAGGGACAGGGAGCAGGGGGTGGTTTCATGGAGCAGTTGAGGATGGAGCACGCTGCCAGGAATGCACCAAGCCCAGTGGCTCCACCACCCATGGTGGATCCACAACACTGGTGTGATGGTTTCTGGGCACACAGGTGTGACAAACTGTCCCACCACCCCTAGTACCCAGGTAATGTTGGCCAAGAGAAGAGAAGTGAAGATGGAGCTTAACCCAGCAACTCGGCTGCGATTGATGTACAGTCAAGCACCGCAAAACTTGGAAGAACTAATTAACAACCTCCTAAATCCCAAAGCACAGTAGAGGCATCATGAGTCTGACATTTGGCTTCTCATCCCTGAGCTGCTGGTCCAACAGCTCGCAAGCCAGAGGTCAAGCTTCCCGGTTCCTCTTTTTGATCTGCATCATTCGCATTTTTCCATGTTGTTGGACAAAAGAAGACGAAAAAATCCCTTTGAATTAGCAGGCAGGGCGAGCCTCTAATTGCTTTCCCAGATCCTCCCTGTGTCAGGTCCGGATGGCTGCCCAGGCTCCCGCACACACCCGCTCAGCCCAGGAGGAAAACAGCAGAGACAAGAACAAGTGCTGCAGTTTGGGGTGGAGAAACAGACTCTGGAAAGGTCCTAAATGTGGGTCCAGCAGCCAAGAGATGCCCGAGCTCTGTTGCCATCCCCGTGCCCCCGGCCAGAGCTCCTGGCTCCTCATGGCTCCAAGTGCATGGGCTGGCTTGGCAGACAACTCTCTCTATCCATTACCAGTTAATGCAATGGAACTGGCTGACAATGGGCTCAGAGGCTGCCAAAATCCAACATGAGGGCTGCAGATGTCCCTGGGACCAGCAAACCCTGCTGGAAGATCCCTGCGGTACGAAAGGTTACCCTCAATTTGCTTCAGATGCTGCTCGCCCTGTCCGACAGCCATCGCCGGAGGAGGGGCCTCCTTTGGAGAGAGAAGATAAATCCAGCTCTGCCTCCAGACTGTTATTGTCTTCTCTGGTTCAAATTAAGTGACTGGGGTCATTTTTTATACGTTGCAATTTGTCTTTTACCTGAGGGCATTGTGGAAAGAAAGAAGAAAAGGTGAGTCGAGCACGAAAGCAGAGTCTTTAGTAGACAATTAGCTGAAGAGACATCAGGTTCTCCCCAAAACATCAAGCTGGAGATTAAATGTAGGCAGACACAACTAATTCCCTGCCAGTGGCTCCGGTGATAAATCAGCCCCAGAGGCTGTGGCTGCACGGCAGCATCCAGCCCTGATCCCAGGGAGGTTGCAGGAGAGGAGAGGAGAGGAGAGGAGCGGGATGGGAGACACCCCGGCTCCCACCTCAGCCTCACCCCAGCACCCCCCAGTTCAATTTCTAAGAGCCAGGAGTGATGTCAATGCAAAGATCCATCTCGGTGGCCAGGCAGGCAGAGGGTGACACCAGTGCCACCACGGAGAGCCACGGAGCACTTGTTGTTCCAGGCAACTGGACTGCAATGGAGCAAACAACGTCTCCTCACAGCCCCTGCTCCGTGTTTCCATGGCCGGTGCCAAAGGGCTTCGCGTGTGCTTCACCCAGAAATGGGGGCTGACTTTGCTCAACAAGTATCTAAAGAAATTGGGTGTTTTATCAACTGCTCTATTAGAGGGAAATGAACAGCAGGAAGCCTCAGGCTGGTGAACATCAGCCCCCTGGGCCGTGGGGACACCTGGCAGGTGAACCTTGTCCCTGGCTCACCAGGTGCCCACCAAAGCACCTTTGCACCTCAGCCCCCCCGGCAGAGAGGACATCCCTGGTCTGGAGCCTGAACTTGTCCCAGGAAACCTTCCCACTGCTTCTCCACCCTCCCCAGCAGCAAAGACACCCCTTCCTGCCACGTGGACTGGACCTGGGAAACCTTCCCGCTGTTCCTCCCCATTTTAACCAGACCCCCACCTTTTCCAGCCCCACAGAGGCACACGAGGAGCTGTTTGGCTGGAAGTGTTTACTGGGAAGACACCCAATGATTGCACTGCTGGGGCGAGCTGGGGTGTATTTGGGTTCTGCCTTTGCAGGAGGGCACATCCCTTAGGGAGAAACAGCTTGGCAGAGGGGGAAAAATGGGGAATCGAGTGCTTATGGCAATCTGACCTGCCCCCAAAAGCAAATTATTTGCCCTTCCCAAGAGTTTTATAGAGTCACAGAATCATTAAGGTTGGAAAAGACCTGTAAGGTCATCGAGTCCAACCACTATGAGCCTGTAGAAATAAACAAACGTGGATAAGTCCCCAGTTCCAATTCCAGACGGCAGAAAAGGCAGGGAAAGAGCCTGGGAGCTCAGGGACTGGGAGGTATCCCTGGCCATGGCTGGGATCAAGGATGCTCCACACAGGGTCACATCCCTCTCTCCACAATATCAGCAGGGACTGGGATATTCCCGTGGTGTCACAGGAGTTTGTCAGCGCCTTCCTCCCAAAGCCAACCCCAGCCCAGGACACGGCAGAGGAGATTTATTTCTCCTGACGGGCTCCACACACACTGCTGCTTTTCTTCATTGCTCCTGACGTGTCTCCTGCCACACTGGCCAAACTTTGGGGTCAGCCCAGAGCCTGTGTCGGGGGGTAGGATGTGAGGTGTTTTCAGATGGTTTCAAAATTGACATCCCTGAGGTATCCCGGTGTTTGCAGAGGTGGGATCTGTGTCCGTTCTGGAGGGTTTCATCACTGAGTGACTCCTTACGTAGATCTTCCTTGTCTTTTAAAGCAGGGAGTTTCCCACTGCCAACCTGGCCTGGCATTGGGGTGCCCTCCCACACCCCCCCTGCAGCAGCGAGCCCCTCGTCAGGGTCAGGTGGGAAGGGAAACCTTGTTTGTGACACCCAAAAGCCCATCCAAGACCCCAAATCCCCTCCAGTGCCCTCCTGCAAGTGCCTCGGGGCAGGCGAGCTGCCCACAGAGCCCCACGGTGCCATAGCCCAGGGGAACCCTGACACAGGGAGAAAAAGCATCACCTTGCCTGGAATTTTCCATATCAAAACCACATCAAAACAACTTCTAAAGTACAACTTAGACCGAAGTTTAGCCCTAAAGCCTGTGAGCTGTGGTGCTTTGATCAGAACACATGCAGCTCCATCCTGAAGCGGTCCCTCTTTAATATATTTGGTGATTTAATGAAAAATGTGATTTACTTTTCGTTGAAAGCAGATACATCTCATGTTTCCACCGAAGGAAAATATAAGCTTTTAGAGAACAACAACTTGATGAAAACCCGTTACTCCTGCCTTGTCTGTAGCACCCAGGGAGAGCTTCATCCCAACACCCAGCACTCGACCCGGCTCCCCACAAACCACATGCCTGCCTTGGGTCAGGCTCTTTTTTTCCAGCACTCTGATTATTTTTTCTCCTGGGGATGGGGCCGGGAAGGACTGAGCCTTCAGCTCAATACAAATCCTGCCCTTTCGGTAAAGTGTAATAAACTTCTTCCCCTGACACATAGGAAAATGTTTTAAGGCAAGACTTTATAGAGAGCATCAATCACTTCGGAGGTGATGGAATTGCTGCAGAATTATAAGCAAGTCTGAAGTGTCTACAGAGGACTCTAAACACTGTCTTCTATTTATTCTCTGTGTCCTTTGTAAATGTAAACTTCAGTGGAGTCCAGAGGCCCTTCCGTCTCCAAGGCTTGTCAATCCAGCACCTTTCACCACCGCTAAAATCACAATTAAAAAAAAGGGGGATTACAAAAACAAACACAGAGCTCGCGTGTGCGAGTGATGGCCGGGGACTGTTCTGGAAGTGGCCCTGGGATCCTCCTCTGTGCCTACACCTTCCCACCACCTGTGGGCAGGAGCAGGACCCCCAGAGCCACCTCCTTCTGACCCCCCACTCCTGAAGGGGGTGAGGATGGAGGAGGACGTGTGTCCTGGCCCCAGCACCCAGTTCTGGGTGCTCATCTGTGAACCCACCCCCTCCCCTTGGGGACAGCATCAGGGAGAGAAAGGTCCAAACTAAATCCCAGATCTCATTGGGATTCCCAGTATGAGACCCATCCAGCAGGATTCCCAGTATGAGACCCATCCAGCAGGATACCCAGTATGAGACCCATCCAGCAGGATTCCCAGTGTGTGACCCATCCAGCAGGATTCCCAGTGTGTGACCCATCCTTTGGGATTCCCAGTGTGAAAGCCACAGAGGGTACACATCCTGGCTGCAGCCCCCAGTCCTGGTTGCTCACCTGGGAACCCCTTCCCACCTCTCAGAGAGGTAGGAATGGGAAGAGAAAGACTCAAACTAAATGCCAGAGAAGGCAGGGATGGAGACCTGGCCCCCACCTGTGCCCAGGCTGTGCATGGGCAGGTTTTTATCTCTCCCAGACAAGACCAGCAAGGAAGGGTTAAGGTGCCCCCCTGCATAAACATCAGCTGGGGCTCTGAGAGGCTCCAAGAAGATCACACAGAGGACAGTGCACTGACAGCAGGATGGAGCTGGGTGTGGGAGAGCCATCCCAGCTGGAATGCTGCTCAGGGGAGTGAGCACCGGAGCAGGAAGTGACTTTTCCTTCCACAGAAAGAAAGAAGAGATAAAAGCTCTATAAAGTTTAAAAGATAATCTATATGAAAAACTTCTCATTGCCAAAAGAGCTGGAAAAAATTATTTTATACATTGAAATATCCCACAGCTGCTCTGGGGGCGGGGGGAAGTCTGTTTTAAAAAATACCTTGCACAGGAGACTCGATCTGACCCCGGAGCATCCGAATGCCAGCACACTGGACACGCACCCTGCAGCTCTGTTGCAGTGTTTTTATCCCTGCTTTACCAGCCAGCGTGGCACTGGCTCTTGCCAGCATCTCTAGTCCTCCCAAAAGCCATGGGCCCCAAAAAACTACTCAGAACACAACTAGGTCAGCAGTAAAGCACCAAAACACCCTCACTGAGTCACACTGACAGGCCAGAGCTCAGAGGGGCCATGTGGGGCACAAGTGTGGGGAGGTGCCCCTGCCCCTCCTGATGCCCACTGTGATCCCACATTTTCTGTGCAGGATTGGGATACCCCTGCCCCTCCTGATGCCTACATTTTCCATGCAGGATTGGGATGCCCCTGCGCCTCCTGATGCCCACTGTGATCCTGCATTTCCCATGCAGAGCTGGGGTTCTCCCAGTACCTCCCACATCTCCTGATGCTCGCAGTGACCCCACACCTCCCACGCAGGGCTGGGGTCCCTCCCACACCTCCCACGCAGGGCTGGGGTCCCTCCCACACCTCCCACGCAGGGCTGGGGTCCCCGCGCCTCTCCCACTCGCAGCTCTGCCCCCCGCGCCCCCGCAGGTCGCTGTCCCCTCGCCCGGTGGCCCCGCGGGCCCGTAGCCAGCAGGTAGCGCTGCGGGTCCATCCCTGGCCCCGCCGTGTCCCCGACACCGCCCCGGCTCCGGCCTCGCCGGGCTCCGTCTGTCCGTCCCAGCCCGTCCACGCGTGACAGCGAGCGGGGGGGCTCGCCCGGCACAGCCCCCTCTGAGCAGCCGAGCGCGGGGATCGCGACACCGGGCAGGCGGTGCCGGGCGAGCCGCCACCCTCTGTCTGACAGGATGCCCGGGGCGGACACATCCATGGGGATACCCAGTGTGGGACCCACCCATGGGGATACCCAGTGTGGGACCCACCCATGGGGATACCCAGTGTGGGACCCACCCATGGGGATACCCAGTGTGGGACCCACCCATGGGGATACCCAGTGTGGGACCCACCCATGGGGATACCCAGTGTGGGACCCATCCATCAGGATACCCAGTGTGGGACCCACCCATGGGGATACCCAGTGTGGGACCAATCCATCGGGATGCCCAGTGTGGGACCCATCTTTCAAGATTCCCAGTGTGGAACCCACCCACCAGGATTCCCACTGTGGGACCCATGCACCAGAATTCCCACTATGGAACCTATCCAGCAGGATTCCCACTATGGAACCCATCCATCGGGATTCCCAGTGTGGAACCCATCCCCTGTGATTCCCAATGCGAGGGGCAGTGGTGCTGCCGGATCTGTGTGGACAGGGAAGGGCAATACAGTCACATTTGCAACAGGTCCTTTTCCTGGCACGCTCCAAAAGCCAAAGCCCCCTGCTGGCCCCGGCATTCCAGCGTTTCCCGGCTGTGCTCCAAACAGCTGATCCCTGTAGGATCACACCCGCAGCCTTTCCCAGGGCTGACCCGGAGCATCCCTGCCCTCCCAGCCCGCTCCGTGGCCTCCCTCCCTGTCTGCGGGCGGTTTGTTTGCACTGAAGAGTCGCTGTAGCAGAAGTGCAATTCCAGCAAAAGCTGGCAGGGAATCCAGGGGCCAAGTCCGGAGTAAAATTCTGATAATGCTGTGTTTATATCAGGAATTTCTTTGGCAGATTAATCACATGAATGAAGTAACAGATGGGAACTCACTGGAGATGCTGCAATGGGAATTCCAGTGCAGGGCCAGGCTGCTGCCAGGACCACCACTGCAGGGAAGCAGCAGGGAGGTTCAACAGGGAGTAAAGCAGCACCCAGAGGTGAACTGTCCTCCAAGAGCCAGACAAGGGCAGCCAGGGCAGCGGTTCATGTCCCCTGGCACACACCAGGCAATGCTCCAGCCCTGTGGCAGCCAAGAAATGACGGGTATCGAGGGCATCGCGTCCAAGAAATGACGGGTATGGGGGGCATCGCTGCAGGAAAGGTCTCGTGCTCCTGCTGCCAACCTCACCCGCACCACCCGCTGCTCCTGCCAGCTCTGGACTCAGGTTGCACTTGGAGGTTAAAAACACACCAGGTCAGAATTCCCCAGGGAGCAGGGCACCAGCTCGGGCACAGCCACCAGGCTCCAGCGTGTCACTCGGTGGGGGACAGACACAGCCACCACCAACACAGCCATTGGGATGTTGAATTTCTCCCGGGCTGGGGAATTATTTCCAGAGTGGGGAACATGCCACGTGCCTGTTCAAATATCCATTGCATCAGCCTGTAGCTGTGCCCAATTTCCCTGGTGCTGCCCTGAGGAGCTGCCAGCTCGGATGTGCCAGGAGTGAGACCAGGGAGCAGAGTGTGAGAAATGCTCCACTGACCACAGCCCGCTGTTTGCGAGAGGCAATGGACTTCCTACTACTTGCTTCTTCATTTGGAGAGGAAGAAGATGCAACCTGATCTTTTCATAACTACAGCAAACCAAAGCACACCCTTAGCAGCGACAACCCTCACTCAGCCCCAGCACAGCACCACGAGCAGAAAGCACAGGCTGTGGGAAATCACTCCAGGATGACTTTTTTAGACTGTAGGTCCTGGAAAATGACCTGTCCAAGCTGGGTGATCACCTTACAAGTGGCTCTGCTCCTTCAGAGAGCCAGGCACACCGATGGGCAGCTCCCACGGCACACGTGGGAATGTGCAACCAGGGGAGTGTGTACCCAGGGAGGACACGCTCTGCACATGCCTGACACGGGGTTTAACTGCTCCCTGCTTCTCATAATCTCTCCCTCTCTCTCTCAATAAAGCTGCACACAGTTTTACTGAGCATGATTTGTGAGAGCCAATGGGTTATTTTAATGACACAGCAGCTTGCTGAGGAAACACCACTTCCCCTGCTGCTGAGTCCTCCCAACACCCTCCGAGAGACAGCGCCAAGGGAAGGGCATCAATGAGATCCCGATGGTCTCCTGCAGAGCAACAGACCCAGGTGAGCTGGGATTTACTGGAGACTCTTTGATCTCTTCATAAATCTCTCCAGTCTGGCTGAGCGCTGCCCACAGAAGCTGGCCAGTGGCACCAGCCCCAGTGCACATGTTCCCAATGTTCCCCCAAAGTCTGGGTGGCACCAACACGGCCTCAGCACGGCTCCAGCTGCCACAGCAGGCAGGACACGCACCCTGGTGAGAAGGGCACTGGGGCATTGAGCGATCCCATTCCCTGCCCCAGGTGTGAAGGGCACTGGGGCATTGAGCGATCCCATTGCCTGCCCCAGGTGTGAAGGGCACTGGGGCATTGAGCGATCCCATTCCCTGCCCCAGGTGTGAAGGGCACTGGGGCATTGAGCGATCCCATTCCCTGCCCCAGGTGTGAAGGGCACTGGGGCATTGAGCGATCCCATTCCCTGCCCCAGGTGTGAAGGGCACTGGGGCATTGAGCGATCCCATTCCCTGCCCCAGGTGTGAAGGGCACTGGGGCATTGAGCGATCCCATTCCCTGCCCCAGGTGTGAAGGGCACTGGGGCATTGAGCGATCCCATTCCCTGCCCCAGGTGTGAAGGGCACTGGGGCATTGAGCGATCCCATTCCCTGCCCCAGGTGTGAAGGGCACTGGGGCATTGAGCGATCCCATTCCCTGCCCCAGGTGTGAAGGGCACTGGGGCATTGAGCGATCCCATTCCCTGCCCCAGGTGTGAAGGGCACTGGGGCATTGAGCGATCCCATTCCCTGCCCCAGGTGTGAAGGGCACTGGGGCATTGAGCGATCCCATTCCCTGCCCCAGGTGTGAAGGGCACTGGGGCATTGAGCGATCCCATTCCCTGCCCCAGGTGTGAAGGGCACTGGGGCATTGAGCGATCCCATTCCCTGCCCCAGGTGTGAAGGGCACTGGGGCATTGAGCGATCCCATTCCCTGCCCCAGGTGTGAAGGGCACTGGGGCATTGAGCGATCCCATTCCCTGCCCCAGGTGTGAAGGGCACTGGGGCATTGAGCGATCCCATTGCCTGCCCCAGGTGTGAAGGGCACTGGGGCACTGAGCGATCCCATTCCCTGCCCCAGGTGTGAAGGGCACTGGGGCATTGAGCGATCCCATTGCCTGCCCCAGTTCCGAGGAGCCAGGTCCTGGAGCCAGCAAAGCTTCCTGCCCCGGGGCTGAAGGCGGGGGAACGTATGGGTCCCGTTAGCTGGGAGCACATAAAACTCCCCGCTGTGTTAGTCATCGGCCCCGTCATGTTCCCTCCACTGCTGGTGGACACGACTCTTGACTCTCGCAGAAGCGACTGACAAATGCTTGTGTTTCTGTCAGCTCCAATAAACAACCGTGTTTGACGCCGTGGGGGCAGAGAGGGGCTGGGCAGCTCCGTCCAAAAATAACAACTTTTAGGCACGATATCCTTTCCAGCCCGACGGCTCCGTCTCTCCGCTGGTTTGCTGAGCGGCACCAGAGGGAAGTGTGGTCTGAGGGCAGGGATGACCCGCTGTGAACAAGGCCCTGACCCCCTGCCAGCTGTCCCAGTGTCCCCCCGTGTGCGCCCGCAGCGTGTCGGAGCCCCGCGGGACCCCGCGAGTCACGCGCCCTTCACATTCCCACACTGACAGCTCCAAAATACTTCGGGGATAAATTGGTTGCTGGCTGATTTGCAAAGCATTTAGGCAAAATCATTAGGAGGAGGGTTGGTGGGGAGCCAAGGGCTGCATCCTGAGGGGGGCTGTGTGCTCGTGGGCCGCTCGGGTGTTCGTGCCATGGCCTCGGGAAGCTCAGCCCAGGTGCCACCCTGGCCCACAGCGTCAGGTGCCAGCCAGTAAACATGGCATAACTCTCACCCTCATAAAGGGCTTGAGTGCCCTGGCGCTGTTGGATAAACAGCACCGTGCTGAGTGCACGCAGCAACTTGGCAGAGGGCCTGGAGGCACCTCAGCATCTTCACAAGCCCTCCCGTGACTCTGAGTGGCATCAGAAGGGACACGGAACCCAGTGCCCACTGCCAGTCCATCACCTGCCTGCAGCCCTGCCAGCTATTGGCAGGCAGGGTTCAGACAGCCGGGGAATTGGACACCAAAAAAAGGCCAGGCAGGAAAGCAAGAATCCATCAGCACGTGTGGCACAGCCACAGCTTCACCTGCCCCTGCTCTGCCCGTAAAACAAAGCAGAGGCCAATGGCACTATCACCCTCCTCCAGGAGATGGTCCCTCCTGCCACAAAGAAAAGTGGCTCCTGGTGTGGCAGGGCAGGTTTGATGTCACCTCTTCAGCACTAAGGTGTCCCTGTCAGGCATTTCTGGCAAAACTCTACATGTACTCCCTTAACCAGTAGTGGATTTTGTCCCAGACTAATAACAGAGGAAAGTAAAAATGCCTTGCCCTGATGTGGGTTGTGCCTTCAAATTGGGAAGGGTTTTGCAAGGGTGTCTAAGGACAGGATGCTCCCACCAGCACCTTCCCAAGGACGCTGGCTCAGGATGGGCAGCTCTGGGAACACCACACACGCACTTTATCACCTTCTCTCATAAGATATTCTCTCCTTCTTCATTAATTCTTGCAGGTTAAGCTCCAGCCCAGCTCCACGCAGACTGGGTGACCTCATGGCTTGTGTTCAAGCAAAATAAATAAATAAAATTAAAAAACAGCCCACACTGCTCTCTTGCAGCTCCCTCGTGAGCTGAGAGTCGAGACAGAGCTATTCCAGCCTTTCCATGTGGAAATCCAACCTGCCTGGACAAGGACCTGGGACAGGGGACACAGGGGATGTGGAGTGAGAAGTTCCCGTGCAGCCAAACTGGAAGAGACAAGATAAAATAAAGGGGCAGCAGTGAGTTGGATATTGGGGGCACACACCCAGCCCGTGGTGGGGGCAGGAGCTCCCGGGCAGGAACCCCCATCTGTCCCTCATCAACAGCACTGCCTGACCCCACAGGAGATCCCAGGCAGATCACAGGGTTCCTTGTGCTTACTTGGTTCAAGGAGAAAATCTTCCACAAGGGTCCCTCTCCGTTTCCTTCTGGAGGTGATGCGGCTGTTGGATGGCTGGGAAAGTGTTCCTGGAAAACCTGATCTGGGAGGAGAAATGTCGCCCCAAATTTATTGTATTTACTTTCTCCAGTGTTTTCAGAATTTTTTAGTCTTCAATAGTTTATATTATACACATTTATCAGCTTTCTTCAGGCTTTTAACCCCGGATTCACTGTCTCAGGTTGTAGCAGAAAGTGATGAAATGGGCATTCCTGGCGCATCTGCTCAGGGGGTGAGTTGTGGCCAAATTTAATCACATGGCACGAATGAACCCAAACCAAGGGCTGCTGCACACTGAAATCTTCTGTGTCCCTGGCACTGTGGGCTTCCCATGGACCTCCACACCTCCTCTCAGATGTGGGACTCCACATCTGCTTAGAAGGACTCACTTGTTTTATTACCACTCTATCAAGATATTCCTTATTCATCAGCACTGTATTTTGTTCTTTTCTTTTTTTGAGGAAAGAGATGGGCAAACCCACTTTTTTGTTGTTGTTGTTCCAAAGAAGCTTGCAATTAAAATGGCCTGTTTTGTAGAAACCTCATTTTTAAAAAATATTTACAACTCTCCAAGAAGCCAGGACAGCCAGCAGGGATACCAACCCCACCAGACTGTATCCAGCCATGGCAGGAGGGTGATATTCCCTGAAAAAAAAGAGGAAATCACAGAAGCGAAGGGAGGATGTGATCAAAAGAACAGCATTCAAAGCTGGCGAGTGTGTAGGTAATGAGTAAATTAACTCGCTGGCTGTGAAACCATGGAGCAGCACAGCCCCAAAAGTGGACAATGGGATCTAAGCCGGGATTTCCCCGCTCTCCATGGAGCGCCCACCGGGAGTTGGGCTCCGTGCCCATCAAAGGAGCCCACCCAGCCTCGCGCGGCTCCCGCGGGTGGCACACAATTCCCGGGATTTCTGGGGGCTCGGCTCCCAGAGGGAGGGCAGCAGGGCTGGCAGCGGGGCCGGGGACACTCCGGTGACCCCCGTGGCCGGGGGGATAATGCCCCACTCCCGCTGGCAGGATTAGCCACAGAGCAGGACAGCTGAATCAGACTCTCAGCCCTGCGCAGGATTACACTCCCGGGAGCTCCAAATGACAATACAGACACGCTGCCCGTGCAGCGGCCCCGCGCTGGGACAGACACTCAGAGGGGTTTATAATGTCCTAATAAAGTGCAGGAGCCTCGTGGAGACACGGGGAATGGGCCTGACTTTGCACCAGCCACGGGGGATTTACATGGGCAGAGAGCGAGAGGACACGGGGAACAGTTTTACACTGAAAGAGAGCTATTCAGATTAGTTGTTTGGAAGGAATTATTTACTCAGACAGTGCTGAGACCCTGGCACAGGGTGCCCAGAGAAACTGTGGCTGCCCCATCCCTGGAAGTGTCCAAGGCCAGGTTGGACAGGGCTTGGAGCCACCTGGGCTAGTGGAAGGTGTCCCTGCCCATGGCACGGGGTGGGATGAGATGGGCTTTAAGGTCCCCTCCAACCCAAAGCACTTGAGAAATTCTATGATTCTATGGCTTCAACTCCTCAGGGTCCAGGATGATCCCAGCTTTCCGGATGCCCCCAGAGCATGGCACCAGGCAGGAGCAGGAGGCCGTGGCACTCTGGCCCTTGGAATGGGTGGATCTGATCCAGGACCCTGTGCCACCCAGCAGCACACACCACTGTCCCCTTCACCACAACACCCAGGCTCCTGCTGACACCTCGGTGAGCCACAGCCAGTGGGTTGCAGCAGGGGCAGCACATGGCAGTGCCAGTCGAGCTGGGATCCCAGTGGTTGGGGCCCACTGGGAGCACGGGGGCTGATCCTTGGGGCACGCACAGTGCAGGGTGCTGGGCAAGGACAGGGTGTCCCACCATGCCAGGTACCACAGGCAGGGTAGGAGAGGAGCTGGCAAGTCTTCTGCACTGGTTATAACAAAGGTGGGGTCTTTCAATATTCTCTGGTCACTCTGGACCAAACCCTCCATTTCCATGGAAACACAGACCTTCAGGTGTCCAACCTCAGGGTCATCATGTTCCTCCAGAGGGGCTGGATTCTTCCCCAGCCACACTCCTCACCCACTGGGATTAACTGAATAACCAGGTCAAGAGCAAAGCCCAATTCAGCTCAGCCAGAGGCCACTCTCATTACGTCTCTATTTCCTTGAACAGCAGATTTGCACCAGGCCAGACATTTTTAAGGCACGGGGAAGCACCAAGCCAAAGGGAGCTGTACATTTTCCAGGTTAACAATGATTTTCACCTGCTCCAGCTCCGGAATCACCACAATAGCTCTCGCCAGCAGCACGCAGGTTGTCAGAGCAAAGGCTGAAAGCACAGCTTGCTGCCCTGACTCCTTGTTGGATTTCAGAGAGGCTGGCGACTGAAAAGCTGATCCAATTTATCCACAGTTCATTATCCGACATAGCATGACATTGGGACACTTGCAGACATAATCCAGCTTCCTCCTGCCTCGCAAGATGTATTGACCAAAGGGAAGAAAACAGAGCATTAATAGCTCTCTGCTGTGCAGCTGAATCTGGGCAGCAGCAATGAGATTCTTTGGGCTATTTCTATCCAATCTCACACCAGAGTAAATCAGAAGCTTCTACAGATTTCCATTAAATTTCTCCCCATTAATACCAATTTGTCCTCTTTTTTTTTTTATGCTTTTCTGATATTTTAAAAAATGCCAAAACTCTCCTGCTCCTAGCTGAGCTTAAGATAAAAGTTAACCTCTGAACCACAGCAGCATCTTTCATGTAAGGCACAATACAGAGAGGGCTCTTTACAGCCCCTTAACTCAGTAATAATGCATATTTCAGACTGTGTTTGCCCCCATCCTCACCTGACTCCAGGAGCCAGGCTACAACATGGTTGAAATAACCCAGAGAAGCAACAGCTGCCCCATCGCTGGGAGTGTCCAAGGCCAGGCTGGATGAGACTTGGAGCATCCTGGTCCAGTGGAAGGTGCCCCTGCCCGTGGCAGGGGGGCCAGGACAAGATGATCTTTAAGGTTCCTTCCCACTCAAACCATCCCATGATTTTATGATAAGCAAGAGGAGAAAGAGGCCCTGTCCTCTACTGTCTGCCCACCTGAATCACACCTGAGAGACCACACTTTGTCCCTCCCCATGGTCACAGAGCCCTGGGAGATGCCCCTCGGCAGCGGGAGGGCTTTGTAATAACCTGTTATCTGATCTGAGCTCTCCGGCCTTTCCTCTCCAGCAGACAGTCCTTCAAACCCATTCAGGGATGATGAGTCACTGAAGAAGCACTTAAAATCCATCCTGGATGATAAGGTTCGAGCTCTGTGCAGTGCATTTCCTGCCCTAGTTTGGAGTTATGCTCGGGCTCTCCGCACTTCCTCGCTTATTCCACCTTCTTTCTCCTTCCCAGTCCCCGGCCACATCAAGCTGCAAAGCCCCCAGCAGTTCAGTGGGGCTTCACTGGCACTCAGAGGCCACGCTGGGGCTGCAGCGGGGACAGGCAGCCAGGCTGCAGCACTGGGCAGGCATTGCTGCTCCCTTCAAAGGGCAGAAGGCAAAACGTGGGAACTCTGAGCAGGAAAGCTGCCGGGACGATGCCCCCAGCTCAGGAGCAGCTCTTCACTCTCCCTGGGACCTGAGAGATGGTCCTGGGCTGGCTCAGTCCCTCAGGGCTCACGACAGACAAGGGGAGTGCAGAGAATAGACCCATAAAATCCAAGAATATCCTGAAGTGGAAGGGACCCACAAGGATCATCCAGTGCAACCCCTGAACCTTCACAGGACAGCCCAAAATCCCACCCTGTCCCTCAGAGTGTTGTCCAAACCCTCCTGGAGCTCTGGCAGCCCTGGGGCCATCCCCACTGCCCTGGGGAGCCTGGGCAGTGCCCACCACCCTCTGGGGGAAGCGCCTTTTCCTCATATCCCACCCAAACCTGCCCTGGCACAGCTCCAGCCCTTCCCTCAGGACCTGCCACTGATCCCCAGAGCAGAGATCGGAGCTGCCCCTCATTAGGAAGCTGCAGCCCCCGATTAGCTCTGACCTCAGTTTCCTCCTCTCCAGGCTGAACAGCCCAACTGACCTCAGCCCCTCCTTGTGTGGCTTCCCCTCTGGACCCTTTGCTGTCTTCATGTCCCTCCTTTGGATGCTCTCTAACAGCTTTAGGGTTTTCCTATATTGTGGTGCCCCAAACTGCTCACAGGACTTGAGGTGAGGCTGCCCAAGGGCAGGGGGCCACCCTTGCCCAGGTGGGTCACCCCCACCCAGCAGAAGGTGAGCCCCGTGCCCGGGAGCTGAGTGTGGCTTCACGACAGCAGCAGTCAATGCTCATCACTGTCACGCCCTCACCTGACCCCCATCTGGGGCTCGGCAGCGTCCCCCTCACTATCAGTGCTGTAGGATAATTTGCCTTACATTAGTAAAATGATTACTCTTAATACTCAGACACCAATCGTATTCCTGAGGAAAAGGAAACATAAATCCTTCCTTGCACTGACAGCAACAACCCGCACCCCCAGATAGGAGGGAGGTAATTAAACCTGGCCATTCCAGCCAGAGCCCAGCCAGCGAGTTTGTGCAAGCTTTGTGGTCAAATCATGTGCAGGATTTGGCCCTATTTCCCCATTTTCATTAATCACAGGGAAAATTCTCCACTTAGAAACAATGCTAGAGATATACCTGATAGGGATTTTTTTCCCCTTTGGCCACTTCCCACTTGGCAGCAGACATGAAGTTCTGCCTTTGCAAAACATTTTGAAACCTGTTTCTGTTCCAATTCGGAATCACCCACTCCAGAGCTTTTCAGGTTATCTGTAAAAGGAAACCTAGAGAAACGGATGGCTTGAAATGCTTCAGCTGATAAATCTGAAATATATTATTTTAACTGTAATTTTGGTTTGTGTTATAAAGAAGAAAAAAATGTTAAAACTGAGAGAACAAAAAGTCATTGGAAATGGGAAAGGTTATTTAGAAACTGAAGCAGAGCATTTTTGTGCCCTAGAGACCACCTTCCCTTTCCCCCAAAGCTCAACAGAGTTACACAAAGCATTTCAAGTTTGATGTGCTGTGTTTTGGGGGGAGATGAGCTGCTTGGGGAGGGTGAGGAGAAACTCCAGGAGCGCAGAAAGCAGCTGGAATCTGGACAAAGGCGCACCAGTGCCGCAGCGGGACTGGGCTTTAGCCCTGTGGCACTGCGTTAGGCTCGCTTTTGGTACTCCGGCTGCTCCAGCAGTGCCCAGTAGAGGCAGAGGTGGAGCGGGAGGCGGCGGCTCCCGGGGATGCGGGACACGCATCCCTGTAAAAACCCACCTCAGCCCCTTCCCCTGGTTATAAATAAAGCAGCCGCTGACCTCGGAGATGAATCAGTGGGACGGCGTCTCTGCGGGATGTCACCCGGTGTTTTTCCACAGGCCTGCCGTGTTTCAGCGCCGTGTGATGTGCCGCTGACAGCCGGGGCTCGCTCTCGCCCGCCAGACAGCGCCGGGCCGGCCGCCGCCGGTGCAGGGAGCCCGCCGGCATTCACGGCCGCTCCCCCCGTCCCGCTCCCCCGCGCACGCAAGGCACAGGCGCCTGCCGAGGGTGGCGGGCACCGGGGCCGCTCGGAGCGCCGCTGCGTGTTTTAAGGTGTTGTGGCACCATCTCTGCCCTCCGGGGACCTGCAGGATTAGCACAGCCGGATTGGGGGCCGGCCCTCCCAAGTCGGGCGCTCGGGCACACCCTGGGAGGAGCGGGCACGGAAAGGAGGGATGGAGCCGGGTCCGAGGGCACACCCTGGGAGGAGCGGGCACGGAAAGGAGGGATGGAGCCGGGTCCGAGGGCACACCCTGGGAGGAGCGGGCACGGAAAGGAGGGATGGAGCCGGGTCCGAGGGAACACCCTGGGAGGAGCGGGGACGGCAAGGGGGNACCCTGGGAGGAGCGGGCACGGAAAGGAGGGATGGAGCCGGGTCCGAGGGCACACCCTGGGAGGAGCGGGCACGGAAAGGAGGGATGGAGCCGGGTCCGAGGGCACACCCTGGGAGGAGCGGGCACGGAAAGGAGGGATGGAGCCGGGTCCGAGCTGATGGCACGGTGCGGGATGGGTCTGCTGATGGGGAACCAGCTCTTCCTCTAAGACACCTGGGTGCAAACGCGTGTCTGACATCAGGGGGTTAATTTCACTGTCTGACCTTCACTCCTGCCTGCAGCTGACCCTTCATGAGGCAGGAGCTGCCGAACTCCAGCTGGGCACTGGCGGGCACACATGGAAGGGGAGATGCCCCACATATTAGCAGAGGCCAAAGGGTTATGCACACCATGTGGCTGCAGGGCCGGGAATTGCATGTCCACACAGAAATTCATCAATTAATCTGAGAAGGAATAAAGCAATTAACAGGGGAACCAGGGGCTAGACTAACAAAGCACATGCCTTTGCTCTGCTAACAGGGCTGGCTCGTGCCTGTTTGTTTGGCTCTTGTTTCTATGGTGGTGGGGGCCGTAACGAGGGGTCAATTCATCCTCCTGGTTATTTGTAGCTCTCCAAAATGTATTCTTAGCACCTCAGACCTCGGGGAGATAGGCAGGGGCTAACTGGGGACTGCTTGGCTGCCAGGACCTGTGTCCTTTTGAGGGATAAAAGACCTTCCTTTCACAGCCAAGTGCTGGAGTCACCAGGGCTCGACACTGACCACACGCCCGCCTGTGCTGGGCCAGGAGCAGCTTGCAGAGAGCACTGGGTTCCCGTGGTGTGCCCAGCGCTGCCCCCAGCAAGGAACCCCTAGTCTGCCTCCATCCAGCTGGAACTGCTTCTCCTGAGCATCCTCCCTGGCACAAGGAACGTGGGGAGGTCCGAGGCCAGCTCTGCCAGCAGCAGAACCTCCAGCACGGAGCAGGACACCCTGCCTCGAGCACAGCTCTCTCCTGGGGTGCTGTCCTGTCACGGTGCTGGGCAGTGCCAATGTCCGGCACTGTGTCCCCTGCTGTGCTGTGGCTGGAGAGGAAACCAGGCTGGCAGAGGCTGTGCCCACTGCGCTGCCCCCAGTGGCACACACAGCCCTTTTGCACAAGTTCAGGACCTTCATTGAGCTGCACTATCCATCCCAAAATAGGTTCCAAATAAATATGTTTATAATAGGTCTTTGTTGCCTCAGAAAACGGGTTTCCCATGAGGTCAGCCAGCCTGGTGCTGAGGGTTATCCTGGGACATGGATTTTTCCCCTTAGGGTTCCAGGCAGCTGGGATTATGCAAGGCTCTGAGTTATTCCTGGGGCTGCCACGTGAAAGGTGAGCTTCCTAGAGATGCCCAGCACGGGCATTTGGGGGGCATGGCAGCAATCCCTCTGCCACCTCCACTCGCTCCACACACCTGGCACAGCCCCAGCACCTGTGCCCGCACAATCAAAGCAGGAATCCAGTGGGAGGGTCAGCTGGAGAGGGAGAGTCACCTTCTGCTCCCACTGCCGGAGCGAGCTGGGCTCACAGGGCAGAGCACCCTCACCCACGGGGAGGTGGCAGGGGCAGGTGAGACCACACTGCCTTCACCTCCGTGGAAAGATGGGGAGACCTGTGCAGTCTGGTACCCATGCCTGGCTGGCAAACCCTGCCTGATGGTGCCCCCAGCACGCTGCAGGCTGGATGCCACTTATGGAGCATCTCTTTGGGGCAGGGAATGCCACAGACCATCCTCACCTATGGACTTCCTTACACTGCTGCTCTCCCAAGGGATAACTCCAGCCATGGATCATCCCTCTGCCCCTCGCTATGGCTCTGTGTGTGACACAGACCCTGCAGGGGCTGCCCCAACTTCCCAGCATGACCAGACACCACCTTCAGCACCCAGAGCGAGTCTGTGGAGCGACCGACCTGCAAAGAAAATAGAGAGCCCGTTCCTTTGAAGTTAATGAGTCGTGAAAGCCTTTGAAAGCAGAGCCTTGTTTATTTACTCACCGCAGCTCATGTGGACGAAGCACCCAGACACCCCGAGCACTGCTAATTTGAATGGAAGATCAAACACGGGGCTCTGCCCGGCTGAGCCACAGTCAGAGGAGCAGGAGCTGCCTTGGCCTCCTCACTGCCCAGCGCAGGGAGAGCCTGACACAAACCCAGGGGATGGCCCACGGGCTGGCGGTTGGCTTTCATGGAGAAGAGCATCAAAATAAGCCACCAGGTTGGTGGGGAAATTCAGCACGAGGGGTGCAAAGCCCTGAACCATGGCCTGAGCATTTCATTTCACCAGCAAAACTCAGCTTTGATGCCTCCCTGCAGACACCCATCGCGCTGCCCACCCGGGGCTGCCACCGCGGCCTCTTGCCCTCATCCTGAGTTCCACCCTGAGCCAGAGGGCTCCTGCCCAGCACCACCTCACAGCAAGACCTGCACACCCAGATGGACCTGGTGCTTGTCATCTGCCCCCTTCCCTCCCCTCCCCATCAGAGCAGGGTACAGGGAACTCAGGCTCCTGTCTTTGTGTGAAAACAAGCCAGTAACAGAGAAAAGCCCATGAAATGGCCACAGCGGAGCCCCCAGCACGCTGCCCGCTATGCTGGGTCTTCTAAACAAATTCACAGCCTTTCACAGCCTATAAATATCAGCCTTTTCAGTGCCACCACTTCAGGGATAAGCTGTAATGCAATATTCCATTTGCGCTCCCGGACAAAAGGACAGCACCCCACCAGCATCAGCTTTCTGTCACTGCAGTTTTCTGAAGTATAATTGGATTATAACCGAGTGTGAGCTTCCAGTCCCCATTTCTCTCAGGCTGGGGAAGTCGCTCTCTGATCTCAACAACAGGAATGGGAAGGAAAGAGCAGAATGAGCTGAGCTGGGCGGAGGGGAGGGGGCAGCTGAGGGCTCTGGCAATGCGCGAAGGACTGCGGTGGATAATGAGTTTTACAATCCCAGTAAATAATTAGGCACATTGGGAAAGTGCTGGCAATTAGAGGTTACCCAAATGCCTGCTCACTTCCATGATGTTGAAGGACCAGTCCCATGGGGACCACATGGGGAAGAGGCAGCTTCCAGATAAGGCCGGTCTGCAACAGCTGCCAGCCAACAATTTCAGGATGGAAAAGGAAGGAGAGTACAGTGCAGCTCATCCACCAGCTCTCCCTGTTTCGAAGTCGCAGGTGACAGAGGCACACAGAGGTGTCAGAGGCCTCACCAAAGTGGCACAAAGGGCTGTGTCTGGGGCTCGGACACTGATGCCAGGTGGTGACCCTCACTGGGGCCATCGCCGTCCCAGGGAGTGCACATCCCATGTGTCCCATTCCCTGCAGGTCCCCGGGCACCTGTGAGGTCTGCACCGCCTCCACCCCTTCCTGGGACCCTCACGGCCCCCCTTCACCTGAGTCGCCAGCTCTCCGCAAACCGATCCCCGGGCACCGCACCAGAGCCGCGGGCACCGCGGTGGGCGGGCAGAGCCACCCGACGGGGCGCGGAGCCCCTGCGGTTTCCCACCCTGCAGTGACACCTGGCGGGGGCGAGCGCGGGCGGAGCCGGCCCCGCATCCTGCATCCCGAACCCCTGCACCCCGCGTCCCTGCATCCCGCACCCCGCATCCCACATCCCCGCATTCCCATCCCAGGATCCCACATCCCGCATCCCCGCATCCCCGCACCCCGCATCCCAGGATCCCACATCCCGCATCCCACATCCCTCATCCCGCATTCCACATCTCGCATCCTGCTTCGCCATATCCCCACATCTCGCTTCCCCACATCTCGCATCCCGCATCCCCACATCCTGCATCCTGCATCCCGCATCCCGCTTCCCCGCATCCCATATCCCCGCATGCCACATCCCCGCATGCCACATCCCGCATCTCACATCCCGCATTCCCG
>VWZG01011057.1:450242-482581 GCA_013396735.1 Grallaria varia
CGAGAGGCCTCCGAAATTCCTTCCCAAAGATTGGGCAGATTAGGCAAATGTTGCTTATAAACATAAACTGTGCAATAAACAAACTCGGTGTAAATAACTAAGTAGGGTTTAGTCACTATCGAGGGCCCCGCGAGCTGCTTTGGTGTGGAAAACCATTCAAAAATTGAAGGTTTGGTTAAAGAAAAATACACACAAAGCCCTGGGCGCCCCCTGTACCCCACCCTCACACACACCCCACACGGGCCCCCCCGGCCCCCGGAGCACCAAATCCTTGTTAGCTAACTTGTTTATTGCTAACCACAGCCCTTGGAAACTACAAATATTTAATTTCATCTGGCATTGGAACAGATGGAAGGCATCAGGCTCCCAAAGAGATAAAACAAATCTGTGGAAGGAAGACGAGCGTGGGTTTGGGTGCGGGTTGGGCAGCACGTGGGAGCCTGGAGACCACATCGGGCTGCCCATGGCATCAGCAGGGCATGGGGGCTCCAAGGGCGCTGCTGAGCTCCAGGGAGGTGGGAAGTTTGAGGGATGCTCCACTTCGGAGTCAGGCCGCCACTGTGGTCCAGCTCCCTTCCTTGGCCAGGGAAGGAGGAGTGTGTCCCTTGGCACGGAGAACACACACAGGGCGAGTGGTCACGCAGGAGTGCCCTTGGTTCCCTCCGTGCCAGAACAACCCCTGGCCGTGGTGTCGGGCTCTGGCCGAGGGTTTGGCAAAGACACCTCATTGCAGGTGGGGAAGAGGACGTTCCCACCACGATTGGTTGGCAGGAGCAGTGTCCTTCCTGCCCTTCTTCTCCGGGTGTGTTTCCACTGTGACACCAGTGCCCGCTGGTGGTGCAGGCACAGGGGGTGGGCACAGGCAGCGATGGCAGAACGGGGCCACGCGTGTGTGTGGCTACAACAGGAGAGGGGGGAGAGGGGCTCATTGCAACAGGCATCACGCTGAGGTGTGTGGGAGGGGAAATAGCATCAATAGGAATGTCTGAAATGAAGCCAAGGGAAAGACAGCTGCATGGAGGAGCTCCACGGCCCGCCCAGTAACCCTTTGGGGTGCCGCCGCCTCCCCTCCGTGCCAGCCTCGGCAGGGCAGGGCCACTGCAGCCCCCGGAGGGCTTTGCTAGCAGAGGGTCTGTGTGGGAGCTCCGAGGGCTGCGTGTCCGTAGCTCCGATGCCATCCTGTGCTGTGGAAGAGCCATTCCTTTGGTGCCGGTGCCCTCGCTGTGGACCATTCATCACCCGCTCGGTCTGGGCACTGTTGCAGGCAAGATGTAGAATCCCGAATCCCAGGATGGTTTGGGTTGGAAGGGACTTTAAAGGTTATCTCTAGTTCCAATCCCCATGCCCTGGGCAGGGACAGGGGACAAGGTACCACCTCCAGGGGGAGAGGACGTGCAGCGCTCAGGGCACGGGGGATCACCAGGGGTTCGCCCCAGCTGTCAGTTTGTTGTTGCAGAGCACTTTGCATGGCAATAAAAGCAGGAGGTCAGTGACCGGGAAGTCTTTATCCCGAGGCGCTCCACTGCTCTGGCTGTCCGGGCAGCCGTGCTGTGAAAAATAAGTTTTAAAGTAACATCAGACTGATGGGGAATGAACCCTGTGGCCTTTGCAGCAGCCCTGGTGTGCTCGGTTGGGGTGGTTGAACAGATGGGTTCTCTCAGTCACTCTGCGCCGTTATAATCATCCTAACCGTGCTGCTTGGGCCATTTGTCATTAGGGTCACTTTCACCTATAGGAAATCTTAGAAAGAAATGCAGGAGGAGAGAAATCCTTCTGCTCTTCCAAACTCGTTAGCTCTTACTATTCCTAATACCAAATACAGCAGTGCTGTGAGGAGATCTGTGCTGGGCCACATCCTGTGGAAACATGAGAGTTGTACATCCAGTTTTACCAGCAGAGACTGTCTTACCTCCCCACCCCTTCACAAAGGGCTTGGAGATTTGGGGAGAAAAAAAATTGGTACTTAAGGATAAATCGTATTTTTGATGAGCACTTATTGCGTATTCGTGCATTGCCAATGATGTCCCAAGGAACAGCTTTCACCCAGCGCTGAGCCAAGTCTTGAGAGCTCAGTTTCCATGTCACTCTCACACAAGATGCCAACAGCAAAGCCACCCACATCCACCCAGGGGACAGCAGAGCACAGCACCCATCTGCTCCTTCTCCCCAGGACCGCAGCATTTCAATCCTTCCCACATCCCACTCACTGCACAGGGGTGCAGGAAAACCATGGAGGGGGGACTCCGACCAGGATCCCAAGGCAGACAAGTGAAAAAAGGGGGATGCACAAGAAACAGAAGGATAATGGTGCAGAAAATGAAAAATACGCCCCTTGAGTGGCACTGGTAGTGGCTCAGCATTATGATATTGAAAATTATTCGAGTGAGACTAACGCTCTCAACATGCAGAGTAGTGGCTCTAAGTGAGGAAATTAGGACTATTAATCATTGCAAGGTGTTAACAATTCCAGCAGGCCAGGATGGCCCTGTTCCCAGTGGGGCTTAATAAAATACTCAGGGTTTGTAATACTAAAATAATATCTCAAATGTCTGTAGCACCTTGCAACCCCAAGGAACTTGGCAGTTGGCTGTAAATTGTCTGCCACAGCCAGGGAGTGCAGAGGAAGGAAGGTGCAGCATCCTTGGGAAGTATGCAAAGAACTCGAGGAGGTGAAATGCTGCCAGGTATGCTGGAATTTGCCCTTTATCAGGCAAAGAGGCAGGGATGTTGGATTTGATCCTATCTGCACCTCCAACAGCTGCCCAGGGCCTTCCAGCCTCCCACCAAAATATGGATTTTGTGTGCGCTCAGTGGGATAGGAAGAGGACACAAGCCAAGATAGTTTGGCACCCAGGTGGGTCCTTCAAGACTGTCAGAGCTGTCACAGAGCAATGGGGGGGTGAATCACTTTTCCCAGGGGACACACTCCGACAGCCTCTGATGCCACCAAGAATCCAGAGCACGCTCTCATCTCGGCTGCAGAGCTCTTGGAGCAGCAGTCGGCAGTGACGGGGGCTCTGAGCAAAACCAGCTGAGCCCAAGGACACGGGGACTGGGACCCCCAACAGCAGAGCCACCCCCAGCACTTCTGCAGGGCAGGAGGTTGGAGGTGTCCCCACTGGAATGGTGTGTGGTGCTGAAGAGGCACAGCCAGACCAGCACTTCAGCCGCTCACAGACAAGGGGAACTCCTGGGGTTTTTCAGCATTTAGTTTTCAGGAAGACCTGGAGAAATCCCCCGAGCTGAAAACAACATTGGAGCCTAAACCAGCCCCAGGCTGCCCCCCACGCCGAGGTGTTTCTGGGAGCAGACAGCATTCGCAGTTGACATGGCACGCTGGGCACAAGAGCAGAACCAGTATCAAGGAGAATGTCCTGTGCTGGTTCTGAGACCCAGCTCAGCTGATGACACCAACAGGAGATGTGGAAAAGCTCCAATCTCAGCATTTCTTCCAAATGGTGCTCAGATTATTTACCTGAGGCATACTAGGTGGGACAGTGACACGGAAGAGGCAGCTGGTGGCCCTTGGAGGACCCTGAGTTGGGATGCGCACTGAGCGTGGCAGGGACACCACCCAGATGCGTTGCTTGCTCTTTTGGTTTGTTTTCTTTGCTGTTTCAAACATGGCCTGGTCAGGTTCAGAGCCCCTGAGTGCTGCTCTGCCTCTCTATACTGCTGTAAGAGAAGAGAGTGTTTTCCTTCATGACTGGAAATCCAGGGATTTCAGGTGTCCAGGCTGCCTTACCTGAGCTGAGCCCATCCTGCACTTGGTGAGGAGCAGCAGTGCCAGGAAGAGCAAATTCTCCAGCTGAAAACCCATTCCCTGGGATGGCAGAGCTGAGACCCTTTGGGTTGGAAGAGCATCCCTTGATGACTTCAAAGCCCTGGCGCTGACTGGGCTCACAGTGACGCGTCCAGCCAGAGCCCCTCCTGCCCCTGGGTGCTGTGTCCCCCCATGCTCCTCCTCCCGCCCGGATCTGCCACCAAACAAGGAGGTACGAAGAGTTGGCAAAGTTTTGGGATCCTCAGGTTTTCACCCGCAGACTCTGCGTTACCAAGTGACAGCAAAGAAACCTGGTGCTGTGGCTCTCTGTGTGCTGGGGAGCCCAAAGACTCTGAGATTTGCCTGAGAATGGCAATTCCAAAAATTTCCCTTTTGAAATCAAGTCATGCTGAAATAGGTTTTCCAGTGCCATATGAAGTGGTGAAAAATGAAATACTAGGTACGGCACTGTCTAGTATAAATTTAATTAGAAGCTAAATTAGAGCACTCATTTCTCAGGAACCCCTTGGCATTATGGAAGAGCAACAAGAGCAAGTTCTGATTCTGTGTAATTTTACCAATTCCCATGAAATTCATTCCTTTCTCCAAAACCTCATTTTCCAAGAGAGATTTCCCACCTGACATTTCACAGCGAGTCCAGAACAATGGCATGGCCCCAGCTCAGCCTGCCCTGGAGGTGTCCCAGGTCTGTATTGCAGGGGGTTGTTTATCTGTCAGGAAAGGGAGATGAAATTCCCATTGGCAGCATCCTCCTGCTCTGGTCTCTGGAGTTCCCTCAGCACCTGCCCAGGGGGTTTGGTCACCTGGCCGGTGACACATTTGGGGCCGGCTGGGCTGCCACAGGGGTGGCCTTTCTCCAGCAGCAGAAATTCCCACCTGCCTGTTGCTGAGCTCCCTTGGGCTCTGCCAATGCTACACCTACGGAGCTTTTCCTGAGCCTTTTGGTGTTTCCCGTTCAAGAGCAGAGCAACTGGGAAGCCTTGTACTCCATGCCATGGCCAAGGTGATCCAGAAGGACTCCAGCACGGTGGAGACGGAGAAGGAAACTGGGAGCTGATCCTTGGGATGAGATGCAGCAGATCCCAGGGACACAGAACTGCGGGAATGGCCTCGTAACCCGCGGGGAGCTGCGTGGATGGGGATCAGAGCACCCACGGAAAGCTTGGAGCTGTTCAGCCTGCCAGCAGAGCAGAGGGCAGAGACACCAGCTGGGCCACACGAGAGCACCCCGAGGAGCCTGGGCGTCCTGGGGGAAGCCGGGCAGGCTCTCGTGGGAAGCACGGGAGCAGGACACATCCAGCACGGAGGCGAGCCACAGGAAGGGGCTTAGCACAGCCTCCACGATGCCAAGTAAATAGATGCGTCTGCCTCTGATTTGCATGTTTATCTTAGAAGCAATTTGGGTTTCTCCTTGTTTACAAGAGCCGAAGTCAGCAGACTCTCCGCAAGAACAACAACGGGGAGCCAGCACGTGACGGGCCTCTCCTGTTCCCTCGTGCATCCTTGGGAAGAGCTCCCTGCAGCTGGACGTGCATCCCTGCGACTTGCAGGGAGGAGGAAGGTTGGCAGCGAGAGAGGAGGGCTCCGAAAGCACCTGCCTTGGGAACATGAAGTCTCCATCCTCTGCTGTTGCTGCTGCCGTGCAGGAAGCCGGGAAGGCAGGGTGGGAGATGCAGCAGTTCACACCCGGCTCCTGGCGGCGGAATTCTGGGGGAAAAGGGGAAAATGCCCCCAGCCCGGGGCTGCAGGCTGACCAGCAGCAGGGAACGCTGCAGGTCCACGCAGCCAAGGGCAGGCGGGGGGACCATGCCGGGCAAACAGCTCTGCACTTGGCAAGGGGCGATGCAAGGGCTTTATGGACCAGCCCGAGAAGCTCCCAGGAGGCAGCAGCAGCCCAAGGAGCCCCGTTGGACAGGGTGGAGGATCATTATCCCCCACATGCATTTAATTACCCACTCCCTTCCTCCCAGCTTCTCTCTGCAGGCTGCCTGACCCCTGCTTCTGCCTCTCTCCTCCCAGCTGTGAAGTCCAGGCCTGAGCAGCCACCAGGATCACGAGCAGTTCCCTCTCACAGACTTTTCTGAACTCAGGGCTTGGGTTTTGTTTTGTTTTGTTTTATTTATTTTTTTTTCAGCTGGAAAAATGCAGATTCCCCCCTGAGTATGGCATTGCATAGAAATGTGCCACTTCCAGCACAGCTTCATTCTTTTAAAAACGAAGCTCTGATAAGGCAGCTGGGGGCTTCTCAGAACGTCCATTGTCTTTCCTATTGCAGTGTTTTTAAAATGTCACAGACTCTGAGAAATAAAATCGGAAGGGATGCTTTCATCCATCCAAAACAAATGTTTGGGTTTTTTCCCTCCCAAAACTCTGCTTGGCAGAATTTTCTGATGTTCCCTCTCTTGCTGCATTTTAGACTAACTGAACCCAAATGGAGCTTTTCTCACCAAGTGGAGGATCTCAGCCTTGCCGAGATAACCACAGCCTTTCCAGGACATGGATGGTACTTTCCCCCTTCTTGTGCCATGGGTTTCAGTACCTAACCTAACAGGAATCCTGCAGGTCCTGCTGTAAATAGATCGCTTGTCCTCAGCCACAGGCAAAGCCACTGACTCTGGTGGGCCTGGGACCCGCTGCGGTCGGTGCCCTTCGCCCTGCTCTCCTTCCACTTTCTCCTGCTGATAATGTTTGCTCTGATCTGGGTATTTGGCAGGAGAATTAAGGAGAAGTAATTAGCTTCCAGTGTGAAAAAGGGAGTGCCTGGTGTTTATCTTGTCTGGAGGGTTTCCCTTGATCTCAGTCTCCCAGGGGATGGGGTTAGGTAGTGCTTTATCCCTCTGGGAGGCAGCTCCTCTGCTAGCTGCTGTGTCCCAGCACAGAGACCAGTGTCCCAGCTCAGCAGCACGGGGGACAGAGTCCCTGCAAGGTCCCTGGTGAGGTGGCCCATCACAGAGCATTTTACCTTTCCAGCATCCCCAGCAAAGGGGAGCTTTGGCTGCTGCTGAACCTCCGTCCTGCCACACGCCGCCTCCCAGCATCTCATCCCCGCTCTGGGCAGCACAGGTAGGGACAAGCCAGCCATCCTCATCCTTGCTGGGCAGGATGAATTCAGGGCCACATGCCTGGCCGTGCTCCCCCACAGGCCCTTCTGGAGACCACCGTGACTTTATCCAGCTGTTGGGATGCTCCTCCACCCTGTCCCACTCACCGTGGGAAGGAACCAGCCTGGCATGAGCGAGGCAACAAAAAACCCCCAGTCAGCATTGCTTGATTAGCTCCTGGTGGCTTTTCTTTCCCAGAAGGCTTCTGTCATCTCCCTGTCCCTCTGCTGCAGGATGAAAGGCTGGCGTGCACGGCCGTGACAATAGTGCTCGCTGCCCCTCGGAGTCTGGGCTCGCACAGCCATGGGGAGCCGGGTTTATTATCCTCAGCTCCAGCCCCAGATGACCTTGTGCTTCTGCCAGCATTTAAACAAAATATTTTAAAAAAGGGAACAGATCCCATTGCTTTCTGTGCTCGCAGGGCTTTCCTGAGCCTGGGAGCTCTCTCTGGGGTAGATAGAAGTGATAGAACATGGCCAGAGAGAGACAATGAAATATTGTCCGAGCTTATTGCTTTTTATTATTATTAAAGGAAGGTTTTTACTTCCAGTCTGGGGGCTAGAAAAAAATCTGAATCCCACCCAAACCTCATCCATTCCAGCCAGAATCCCAGCTCCGTGCTCAGCAGCAAACATCATCCTCCAGCACAAGCAGCCGGAGGGGCGAGCGGGTGGCGCAGGCGGGAGTGGACGGGGATGGAAAATTCCACGTTGCTGCCATTGTCCAGGGTGGTGTGAGAGTGCAGGGCAGCCCTCGGGGTCCCTCCCCCGTGGCCATGGAAAGCTGCCCGGGGGCTCAGCCAGGCTCTGCCACACTGTTGTTCGTGCATTGTCTCCCTGCCCCGAGCTCCCGCTCTCTCCCCGCCACTGCACGGAGGGGATGGGGATGCAGGTGGGATACAGGCAGAGCAGGAGACACAGTTTGCCCCCATTACACAACTTCAGGGCATGGTCATAAACCAGTGCAGGAGGTGCACAGAGAGGAGCAGAGAGCTGGGGATAACTGTGAGCAAGGACTGCAGCACCAACAAGTGACGCCTGCTCCTCTTCCTTCCCTCCCTGCACATGGCACAGGTGCCCATGCCATGGACATTGTCCCTGTAGGGTGCAAGTAGGAGACAGGCCAGAGCCTGTGCCAGCCACGCTGGGCTCCATCCTGCTGTGCTCAGCAGGGCCAGGCAGGGCTGGGAGGTAGGGAAGAGGGTGGGAGGGAGGTTTTGCACATCAGCAACTTCTCTGCTGCCACCCCAGGAGCTGACAGAGCCCGGGCTCTCGGGGCACAGCTGTGACTCACAGCACCCACAGCTGGCTGTCTCCTGGGGCAGAGGGGCTGCGCAGCCCCCCTGCTCCTTGTCACAGGGATGCATGCACAGAGCAGAGCCCTGTCTGCCCCATTATATGAAACACAAAGACCAAAGGCTGTGATGGCTCAGCAGTGCCCTGTCCCTGTGTCCTGCCTGTCCAAACCACAGCCCTGGGCAGGTCTCACCATGTGCTCCACACCTTGCCCACACCAAGGTGGGGACATTGCTGTGGGGGGGACACCCTGGGCAGAGCCCAGAGCAGCTGTGGCACAGGTGGAAAGAAAAGAGGGAAAGGTGGGCTTCAATATAAGCCCCCCCGAGCAGGGTGAGAACCAGGGGTCACTTGGTTTGTTCAGCCTGGAGGGGACTGAGGTCCGACCTCACTGGGGCTGCAGCTTCATCTCAAGGGGCAGCAGAGGGGCTCCGTGTGACCAGTGACAGCACCCACAGGAACAGTGGAGCTGTGTCAGGGCAGGGTTGGGCTGGATATGGAGAAAAGGTCCTTCCCCCAGAGGGTGGTGGGCACTGAACAGGTTCCCCATGGCAGTGGGCATGGCCCCAAGGCTGCCAGAGCTCAAGGTGCGTTTGGACAACGTTCTCAGGCACAGAGTGGCATTTTGGAGATTCCTGGGCAGGGCCAGGAATTGGACTGGATGGTCCTTGTGGGTCCCTTCCAGCTGAGGACTTTGTAAGATGCTCCGCTCTGCCGTGCAGGCAGGGCAGTAACGGGCACCGTTCCCTCCGCAGGTACATCGGGGCGCTGGGCGCGAGGGTGATCTGCGACAACATCCCCGGGCTGGTGAACAAGCAGCGGCAGCTGTGCCAGAGGTACCCCGACATCATGCAGTCGGTCGGGGAGGGAGCCAAGGAGTGGATCCGGGAGTGCCAGCACCAATTCCGGCACCACCGCTGGAACTGCAGCACCCTGGACCGGGACCACACCGTCTTCGGACGGGTCATGCTGCGAAGTAGGTTCTGCCCCAATCCCCTTCCCACCACCTTGTCTTCCTGGGAGACTCTCCTCTCTCTGAGCTGCCATGCCGGGGGGCTTGGATTACTCCCTTAGGAGAGCTTTGCCTTTCCCTGTAAATTAATCAAGCAGTAATGGGAGCAGAGCGCTGCGTTTGGAGTAGCTGCACCAGATGAGATGGAGCAGGGGGAGCACTGGGGGAGAAGGGGGAAGGAGGAGACACCTCCGGAGAACAGGCTCATATGTAAACAGTAATGGGATATATAAATATTTGGAGAGCAGGGTTGGCCAGGACTCAGCAATTCACGTGGGAACTGGCTGTTCCTTCGCATGGCAAGGGAGGCAGGGCAGAGCCACAGCTCCCATCCTCGCTTCAGGCTCCCAGGTGGAGCAGGACCATGGATACAGGGCAGGTGCCAGCCCTGCACGAAGGGCTGAGCTCAGCCCCTGCCCAGGAGTGACCTTCCCACTCCAGGCGAGGGACAGACACAACACCAGCAGGGATGTACCCAAGGAACAAAGAGGAAAGGTGTGACAGGGACAGGGATGGGGCAGTTCCAGAGCAGGAGCAGCATCATGGGCTCCAGCTGCCCTGGGAGAGCTCTGGCCGGGAATGGGCCCCGGGAGCACCGGCACAGGCAGCGGCACTGTGGGACAGATGCTGCTGCATCCCGTGACGTGCCGGGAGCATCCAGCCATGCAGCCTCCAAATCAAAGGCGGCTGGAAGAGCCTCCCCACTCCCAGCTCATATGGAGGACATGTGAGCACCGTGCAGGGAGTGGGGGGCTTGCTCCCAGCTGGCGGGGGGATGGGGCAGCTGCCACGGGGTGGACAAGCAGCAGAGCCACAGGCCAGACCCCTGACAAGCACCTGGCTGGGAAGAAGGGAACTGGAATGCCAGGATGGAGCACTCACCCTGCTGTGCTGCAGCCTGCCAGCTCTCAGCCTCTCCATCCCCACCGTGGCACCTTTACTCCTGCTCGCATCCTCTCCTGGCAAAGGATGGGGAATGATGAAAGCTCCTCGCCACAGCCCCATCCCGCGAGGCCCAAAGAGAGCTCTGCCGCCTTTGAAGTTGCTTTCAAAGGGCTCTCGAAACGAAGACGAACGTGGTTTTGATTTGCAGCTTCTTTTACAGAATTATAAAAACAGCTGCGAACTCGAGGCAGAGACATAAAATAGCAGGCGCAAGCTGTGCCACGCGGGGAGAGCCGAGCCCGGCCGGGGCTGGCGCCGGCTCCACGCTCCGCATCGCCCCGGGAGGGAGGGAGGGAGGTGGCCGGGGCTGAAGGGTGCTGGCTGGTCCTGCACACTCAGCACCCATGGGCATGGCTCCTGATAATTCCCCTTAGGCAGAAGGGTGGCAGGAAAGCCAGCAGCAGCCAGCAGAGGTGGCTGGGTTTGGCTTACCCAAGGAGGGTCCTGCTCCCGATGCCCCGCAGGCGCCCGGCACAGCGTGGCAGGCTCACTCCCCAGCCCCGTTTGTGTCCCTGTGGCAGGCAGCAGGGAGGCCGCCTTCGTCTACGCCATCTCCTCGGCCGGGGTGGTCTATGCCATCACGCGGGCCTGCAGCCAAGGGGACCTCAAGGTCTGCGGCTGCGACCCGCTCAAGAGGGGCCGCTCCAAGGACGAGCGCGGGGAGTTCGACTGGGGCGGCTGCAGCGACAACATCAACTACGGCATCCGCTTTGCCAAAGCCTTCGTGGACGCCAAGGAGAAGAAAGTGAAGGATGCCCGGGCGCTGATGAACCTGCACAACAACCGCTGCGGGAGGATGGTGAGCGCAGCCCCACGGCCGAGCCCAGCCGGCCCCTTGGCACCTTCCCCAGGGGAATGGGCAGTGGGAACAGCTTGGGTTGTAGAAGCAGGACCTTGAGTGTCCATGGAGGGCAGATCCTGCTGTGGGTGTGGGCTGGGTGCTGCCCTGCCTTCCCAGGGCTCCCCTGCATGCTCTGCCCTGGGAATGGCCCTATTGTAGGGATGGCAGGACCTTACTTACCATTTCGCCCAGCGTGTCCCCGCTGATGCTGCATCAGTGACCTCCATACCCAGTCCCCCTCTCCCTTTAGGAGCCCCATCCCGCACAGCCAAGGGCTGATAAGCTGCACCAGGGATGAGCAGACAATATTTGACACCTGGAGTGACCACCAGCCCTCACACATCCCTCTTCCCACAGGCTGTGAAGCGCTTCCTGAAGCTGGAGTGCAAATGCCACGGGGTCAGTGGCTCCTGCACACTAAGGACTTGTTGGCTGGCAATGTCAGATTTCCGAAAAACAGGGGATTACCTAAGGAAGAAATACAACGGGGCCATCCAGGTGACCATGAACCAGGATGGCACCGGCTTCACAGTGGCCAACAAGAACTTCAGGAAGCCCACAAAAACAGATCTGGTGTATTTCGAGAACTCACCCGATTACTGCGTGATGGACAAGTCAGCAGGTAAAACCCAGAGCTCCAGTCATTGCCCAAAAGCAGCTCTGCCTCCCCTCCTGACAGGGCAGCAGCTCCCAGCTAGCCCAGCCTGGCAGGGCTGTTTTGGGATCTCATCTTCCCCATTGAACCCCAGCCCTCGATGAGGGGACCATCCCCAGCACCTCACGCCGGTACAGGCAGAGCTGTGTTTATCCAAAATCCCCAGGCTTTACACCAAAGCCTCCAGCCCTCTTGTCATGACAGCAGCACAGCGTTTCCTCAGAGCCTGTCTCCCGCAGAGCAAAACTCCCTTGAACAGGCAACAAAGAGCCTGTTCCGTGCTGGCTGCTCCTCAGAACACATCCCGAGGCTGGGATGAGAGCAGGGAAGGGGCAGCAGGGCTGGTGGGCTCCTGCAGAGATGATCAGTGGTTGCCCAGCCTGGAGCAGCCCCGGGTCAGGGGTTTGTGGGGGCTCGGTGGGGAAGGCAGCACAGGCTCCCACCACCCTCAGCCTGAGCTTTGCCAGCAGCAAAGGCTGGCTCAGCAGGCACACACTGAGGGGCTGTGCAGGGTCCCTCCCTGTCCCCCACCATCCTTATGCTCTGGCAGCAGCAGGCAGAGGCTCCAGCAGCGGGCATGGGGACGGGGCCATGCAGAGGGTCATAGAATCCCAGAGTGGTTGAGGTTGGAAGGGACCTTAAACGTCCATCTCATTCCCTGTCACGGGCAGGGACACTGAAGCTGCATCCTTGGATTGGATTGCTGCGTCCCTGGTCAGGATTGCTGCATCCTTAAAGCCCAGCAAGTGCAGGCTCCACAGTGCTGCCTTTGGAGACCCCGCTGTGGCAGAAGAAACAGGATTTCCCCACTAAGGCGCTCACACCAGAGGTCCCCATTGCAGGCGGAGTGCGTGGCCTTACCAGTAGCACCTGCGGGTGGAGGAAGGGTTGGAAGGGGATGGAGGAGGCCCCCCTGACGCTGTCCCGCTCCCTCCCGCAGGCTCCCTGGGCACGGCCGGCCGCGTGTGCAGCAAGGCGTCCCGCGGCACCGACGGGTGCGAGGTGATGTGCTGCGGGCGGGGGTACGACACCACCCGCGTCACCCGCGTCACCAAGTGTGAGTGCAAGTTCCACTGGTGCTGCGCTGTGCGCTGCAAGGAGTGCGAGGACACTGTGGACGTGCACACGTGCAAAGCCCCCAAACGGGCCGAGTGGCTGGACCAGACCTGAGGAGACAGACAGCAGCGCCGAGGGAAGAATCCACTGCCACCCACACCTGCGATTTCTTTTTTTTAAACCCCTGTGCCCTGAGGGCTATGACGTTTCTGGGAGCTGTAGTTTAACTGCATGGCTTTTATTTAATTAATTCTGCGAAGCACTAAGGAAAGGACTATGTTTCCCAGGAGGTACTGTGGGCCCTTCTATTTGCTCAGCAAAACTAATCCCCGACCTAGAAGGAGGCTGCAATCCTTGCTTAAACTGTGGACCTGCAGAGGTTCTGTTTGCAAAGGGACGGAGCAACCGATGTGGGCTCAGAGGACCGAGCGCCGGGATGTGATGGCTGAGGAATCCTGCACCTCCCCGGAGAATCTACATTGCAGTAAAGCTTCACCAGCAAAAAAAACCAAAACCAAAAAAAACTAGTTCAGTTTGCAAAAGCATTCTTGCTTTTCCTTTTTTGCAAGGCCAGAGGAAGGGTGTTGAGATTCCGTGAGACAGGTCTGTGGTCCCCGTGTTTCCCTCAAGCAGACCCAGCACACCACTGACCCTACTAAGCAAGAGCCACCTCTGCACAAGGCTTGTCCCCAGCACAGGGGACAAGTGGAGCTGTGCATTGGAACTGAACCCTGAAGGACTGCACAGAGACAAGGGCCACCCCTAAATGCTGGCGGGCACAGAGGGCTTGAGAGAGCAAATGAAACCTGTGAACTTACTGGTAGGTTCTGAAATCAACAATACAACAGCATCTCTGTAAAACTCACGTGTATGTTGTGTATACTGCTTATTAAGTCCAAATTCATTATAAACCTATATCAGAAAAAGATGTTCTTCGCTTTTTGAATTCCTAAACACCCAGCTGGGCACTTCCCCAGAGCAGGAACCAGCCTGCAGCATTTCTTCTCCCTGCTGCCCCCATCATTTGGGATGATGCTCCCACCATCCCAAAGCACAGATACCCCTCCCAGGAGTTCTCTGTAGCTTCCCACAAAGCAGAGGATGGCATACAGAGCCCCAGGAGAATTCTTCCTCAGCAGCAGCACACTCTGGGACATGGGGATGCCCCTGGATCCCTGGAAGTGTCCAAGGCCAGGCTGGACAGTGCTTAGAGCAACCTGGGCTAGTGGAAGGTGTCCCTGCCCATGGCAGGGGGTGGCAATGGATGAGCTTTAAAGTCCCTTCCAACTCAAACCATTCCATGGCTCTAGTACTGGGTTGAACAGGAGATACTAGATAAACTTCCAAACCTTTCCCATTAATAAAAACCCCAAACCAACCACTCCAAACATAATCAACCAAAACTGAAGCTGATGAGAGGAGGGCCAGACAGCTGCCAGTAGATATGTTACAGAGATCCACCCCTCTGGTCTCTGGAAATTTCCTCAATTCTTTCCCCCAATTTGAGCATTACAAAGATGTCTTACTGAAATACAGATATTTTATAGTCTGACCATAAGGTCCCAGTCCACACAAACAGACGTAATGTACAACAGTTGAACCTGCAAGCTAAACTGACATAGGTAATAAAGCAGTTACCTTCATCATTGCAATTCCTGAGGCTGAGGGCACTTCCCCCCTTAGAGCTGGGCTGCCCATTGCCCCAGGCAGGCTGTGCCTCCTCCCTGAGCCAGGAAAAATGGGGTTTGTTTTCCTAATACTGCTCAGCATCGTGCCCATGGGCAGGTAAGGGCGTTTCACACACGCAGGGAAAGTTTTCATTTCAAGCTTACAACAACGGGAAAGGCCAGGCCAACATTCACCTGTAAATGCTTTTTTTGCTGGGGTCTGCTTTGTTGCTGCCAGAGGGGCTGTTGGAGCTCTCCGAGGGGCTGAGGTTTTCTCCCGGCAGCAGCAAGATGTGTGGGCAGAGGGAGCTGAGCAGGCTGAAACAGCAGAGTCTGGAGGAAGGTCAAAGGAGCAGGATGGGATTAAGGCAAAGAAGATTATGTTGGTCCTAAGCCACCCATCGGCTACTGCACCGAGAGCATCTCTGAACAGGGATTTTACTCAATGGCCCTAGGAAATATTAGTTTAAGTGGGGAGAGAAAAAACCACTTTGAAAACTGCTTTGACGGGAACAGCTTGAAGAATTTAAAGAGCCTGCCATGGGCCAGATTAGAGCACCTTCCTCTGTGCCACGCCACCAAGAGTGCTCATGCAGAAAAGGGACCTTCAGCAGAGCCACAGACAAGCAGAAAGGTGAATGTTTTAACAGAGCTCTACAAAAAAGTTAGAGGAATCCCACGCGCCCGCTGCCTAACCAGGTTCTTAGAGAATTAAACCAGCTCCCTTCTGAATCCCATCCTGACAGCATGAGAGGGCTGGCAGCACCTTCCCTGCCCTCACAGAGCCTGCATTTCTGGTCTCTCCCCAGGCCCTTCCAAACCCTCTGGAAATTCAGAGACAGTTTCCCCACCTCGGCTGTGCCGAGGAATGCTGGCAGGTGAGCGGGAGGTCTGAGCCAGGCCAAAGGCATCCCAAGCCTGCCACAGCCATCAGGCTGATCGACTTGGAAGAGCCCCTCATTTATCTTCATTACTGCTCCACCTACCATCAATTCAGGACAGACTTGGAAAAAAATGCTGCCCCCTCAGCCATCAGTCTAAGTGGGCTGGGAGGGACCTGGGGCCAGCTGTCAACAAACACTTCTTCCTCTCCAGAGGACCCCTGGTTAGGGTCCATAACAGATCTGTGGGCCAACCTGATGAATGACACCTTAATCCATGGCTGCTCCCAAAATATATTCTCCCTCTGAAGGCAGATATTTGTGTCTTAAAGAGGGAAACTCCTGAGGACAGGTTGTCTTGGGTTTATTGTGTCCCCCCTCCCTGTGGCATCACTGAGAGGCTGAAACTGGATGCTTTCAGTGCTCCGTGGAATAACCACAGCTGAGAGAGGAGTCCTGCCATGGGAGCCCCTGCCTGGCTGCCTTCCCCTGTCACAGCAGTAAAGCAGGAATAAAAATACTTGGATGCAGGTACCAGTGCTCCAGAAGCACCTGGAGAAGCAGCCATGGACACAGGTGGATAAACTCGAGTCCACCTGATAGGAAAAGAGAGAGTTTCTTCTGCAAAGGGCTATCTATGCAAGGCCACACACAATCATTAACAAGCAATTAGGGGGGGAAAAAAAAAAACAAACCAGCAGTGGCTGGGAATTGGAACACACTGGTCAGCCAGAGCAAACTCCCAGTGCTTGTGCAAGATGACATCCCAGTGTGGGCTGAAGGAAATTCAGACTGGTCTGTCTCCCTGCAGATGAGCCCCACCGAAGCTCCCCTCAGCACACCCATCCTTGGCCAGCAGCTGTTTCCCATCTCAGAGAGTTTCTGAAGGCTGCAGTCTCGTCAGGGAACACTCAGTCCCTCTCACAAGACCCTCTTAAGTAATCTGCCTAAAAATGTGCAGTGAGCCTTTTATGCAAGATCATCTTCTAATTATCCTCCAGTCAAACTTAAGGACAGAGAGCAGAATTAATTGCTTAATGAGCTTTTGAATAAATTACCTTCTCTGAAGAGGCTGGACGGGACACACAGGTAGAAGGCATTGGAAACACGGGATTATGTGCAGGGCCAGGAGCTGGACTTTGATGTTGCTTGTGGGTCCCTTCCAGCTCAGGAGATTCTACGATCCTGATTTTCTGTAAATCACACGAGTGAGAACAGCCTTAGCCCAGGTCACACCACCATTCTCCTGGGTGGATGTAGTGGTAAAACCTGCAAGTTTTTGAGCCCAGCAATGCAGAGGGAAAACAGTGCCTGGCTACACCCCAATCCCAACACCCCATCTCCTCTTGGGCTTTTCCTGTTCTCCGTGGGGTTCATGGAAGTGCAGCAGGCTTTGCTCAGGTACTTGTGATCAGGTTGATCACGGAGGGGGGCGGTCACCTGCTGTTACAGGCTCAGCTGGCAGGGACAGATTTCTCAGGGCATTTTGACTGAGGTTTGCATAGCCTGTCAAGATCCACATGGGAGTTTCACATCCCATATTCCTGATACAGAGTCACAGAAGGCTGCTCCAGCAAGCAGCAGGGGGTCACTGCTCTGGAATCGAAGCCAGTGAGTCAAGGCAGGAGAATGCAGCAGTCACATACTGTGTCACTCTGTTTTATAACTGATGAAAGGCCACAGCCAAATTAGAAAAGGAATCAAGAGGCTGTTAAGAGAAGGGTCCGAGAGCCGCGCTGTGATTGCACAATTCAACATGTCCAGAGTAAAAGGAAAATGTCATTGTCCAGGAATAACCAAAAGGAGGAAGATCCCAATGGAGGAGCACACTCATCATGGTGGATGCACCCTCAGCGATGCCGTAAGTGTGGGTGTGTTACCTCGCTCTCCCCAATGACCACACGCACCGAAGATCCCACCAAAGAGCAGAGAGCAGCAGTCGAGGCTGGAAAGGAGGAAAATTCCAAGCACATGAGCAGCATCCCTGATCACAGTCTTCTCCCTCCAGCAGAAGGGCTGGGGCATGCAGAGCACACCCCACCAGGAGGCTCCAGAAGGGAGGAGGGAACCAGGAGACGAGCTGCAAAATAAAACTGCCTTTACTCTTTATCCACCTTTGTTACAGCCTGGGTGAATTCGGAGCACAGAGGACTGTACACAGAAGCCACCTGTGACTGCTACTGTCACCGTGGGTGATGGGTAGTGCACCATCCTAATTAACTCCAGGAGAGGGAGGGGAGGGGTCTGTCTGTCCCTTTTAACAGCAGAACAAGGCAAGCTGGACACTGCTCACAGGCTGGTAGCGTATGAATGCTGGAGACGAGGTTTAAGCTGGATATCAGGAAAAGGTTCGTCCCCCAGAGGGTGGTCAGACACTGAACAGGCTCCCCAGAGCAGTGGGCACGGCCCCAAGGCTGCCAGAGCTCCAGGAGTGTTTGAACAATGGGACAGGGTGGGATTGCTGGGGTGTCAGTGCAGGGCCAGGAATTGGACTCGATGATCCTTGGGGATCCCTTCCAGCTCAGGATATTCTATGATTCCATGAACCCTCTGCCCTTGCTGCCCACAGTGCCCTCTGTGAGGAGCTCAGCACCAGTTCCCATCTGCCCCCAACCTCCACAGCCTGGCCCACTCCGACACCTCAGCCCAGCCTCCCGTGGCTCCCAACGACACACCCCATCCATTAGTGTTTGGGAGGTGCAGCTCCCCTCAGTGTCTCATCTCCGAGCAGGGGGAAGGGCAAAATTAATTTATGTCTGGCTGAGCCCCATATGTTTGTCTCCCTTCCCTAAGGGAGTCTGCACTCATATTTAACCTCTTCATTCTGCTGGCACTGGAGGTGGATGATGCAGCTTATGGAGAGGTGCAGGCTCTCCACTCTCCCCCCTCCCCCTGGAATCTTCCTCTCACTTGTGGTCCTTGGGATTCACCCAAGGTTTCTCCAAAAAAAAAAAGAAAGAGGACCTCAAGACAAGTATGCATTTAATAAGCAGTGAGACAAATAAGCTCCAGTTATCCCAGCAGAATTACAACACCAGAGAACAATTTTCTGCATTCCTCTGAAGGCCTGAAGGAACCCAATTGCCTGCTCTCAGCCTAAATAGGTACCAGACACCAAGTGCTCCATAAGCAAACAGAGCCCCCAAAGTGCAAAAATGAAATAAGTAAAAAGCTTCACATTACATATAAACCAGCCGTTTGCACCTTGTTATTAATGGTCTTGACTATGACCTTTAAACCCTGCCTTGCTCAAGAGTCATGGATCTACGAGCCTTGGCACCCTCACAACAATTCCAGGATGAGGAGCAGGGAATAAACATGGAGAGATGCACGAAAGGAACTGGCCTGCGACGAACCTGGATGGTGACCACTCCAGGGCCATATCCGTATGAATCTGTCCCCACAACCCCAGTGACCAGGGTGCCTGACAGCATGAAAAGCTCTTTTGCCACATACATACGTGCATAAAAGCTACTAACACATGGACCTGTCCCAGATTCCAAGAACGAAGGACTCACAGCATGGTAAATACCTGCCAGAGAGCTCACTCCCCAGAATTCTGATGTGGTTCATAAACCCACATGAACAAGAGTTGCATCGAGCAGACCCTGTTACCCAGAAATATTTTAGTCTAAACTGCCTCACCCCTGCTTTAAGAGTTTTATTATAGTAGCACCAATAGCCAGGGGAAAGTTGTGTCCCTTGAAAGCTGGTAGCACTCTCCAGCAGCACCGAAATACTCCTACATCAAACACCCAACAGCACGTTGACATCAACTTCCAAACACTTCAAGCCATTCAACCTCAGAAAGTTGTTTCAGCAATGTGTTAAATCATGTTTGTGTCTCTCGAGATGTACATGCAATAACGTCCTGATCCACAAGGACCTTTAAATGCTTTTCATTAAAATCAGTGGTAAGACAGGGCAAATTCACACCAGAATTCAGTTGCCCGATTGCCTCACAAACAATAGTTTCACTATGTGTGGTAACACTTCCCCCTTTCCTTCCCTTCCTGTCCTTTTTGGAAATTATTTCTGGAATACTAAGAGGTTGGCAGGAGGAAATGCAGCATTCCTCTTCCTGGACATCCTGATCACAAACTGATCTGTCATGACGTGCTGAGACACTTCAAGCGTCAAAACCCACCCAACAAACCAAACCCACCACCAACTCAAACCCTGCCTATATCATCAAAGATACTATAAGTGCCCTGGTTTACAAACACATATATGAGCACCAGGTATAGAAATAAATGCTGATCTTCAAGATTTGACTTTCACTGACTGAATGGAAAATCTGAGAAGTCTATTAATGCCACACAGGGCCTCATGGAAAGGCTTTTTCCATCCCAGTGGCTCTAAGGTCACCACTGTGCATGTTTCAAGGAAATTACATCAATGCTTATCTGTCCTGAGTCATAACTGTAATTTTTTTAATATACACACACACAACTTGAGATGGTATTCCTAAGGTATGGGTCAGGTCTAAGTCCCTGCTCCCAAGTGGCATAGAACACTCCTAAAAACCCATGGACAATCCTGCTAGGAAATCATACAGAGCACTCCTCCTTCCTCAAGAATTGCTGGCACTTCTAGAGACAGGAAGATTTTCATTACACAGCCTGCTGCCAGCTCTCCTTTCAGCACAAGCCCATCCCCTTTCTGTTACTGTTATGTCAGGGGAGGACAGTGAGAGAAAGCAGCTCTTGGGATGATACATGGGAGGCAGAGCTTCATTTATAACCCCACACAACTGCTGGAAAAGGTTCAACTTTAAAAAGCATTAGGTTGGTTACCTTATGGGCCCCTGCAGACCGAGAAGTGAAATCACATGAACACAACAGGTCTATTAATCACCACAATGATTCCAAAGTGAGAAACAGCCCCAGTGACACACATTCAACTGGAAAGAAAGTTGAGAAAATTACCTACTAGTAGTTAGGTAACTCCAAAAAGCATGGGTAGTACCTTTCTGTATGGCTCCCCTTTCGACTCCTCAATAAATTCAAGTATTTAACTTGGATTAAAGGCAGCCAATAGAAATATACAGTGGAGAGCAACAATGGCATTTCTGTCTAAACATGTGTTTCCTCTCAGCCAGAGTTACAAATAAACTATACTTACATAAGATGCATAGGTGACTCTCAGCTTTATAACACTTAGACTGCAAGGTAAAGAAGGATTTGAAAGTAAGAAAAGACCAAAAACTATTTATTCTTGGTCTTCTGTGTCAAGATAGATTCTAGGGCAACACATATTGACCTAGTAAAGTAATGGATTAATTTAGGAACTGTTTCAGAGAACATTGTAGGGTACAACAGGATTCCTCCATCCAGGATTCAGAAACTGGAATAATTTAAATGACCTTGGAAAGAAACCATCAATGTCACAAACCTTCACAGAGACAGTGGGGATCAAACATGTAAGATCTCCCAAGTTATTAGGAGTAAGTATACATTTTTACCTGCAAAATATCAGATGAAGGGTTTTCATGTGCCCAGAATTAGCATTTCTCCTCAAAGCTGTGCTATCTTTATCACTTCCCCTTCTTTAAAGAAGCCTGGTCTAACATGACTCTGCCCCCTCAATGCTGAGCAGCAAATCTGGATGGGAAAAAGGAGATATTTTCTCTAATGGGAAAGTGGAAAGAAGGTCACACCAATTACCCCAAACCACTTGGCTGCCACAGCCATCTTTTCACCTCTGCAGTAAACAAACCCTTGGGGCTGGTCAGTACATGAAGCAATTCCTTTGAAGAGTTCTCCACATCTCTGCTCTCCTCAAGTCCTGATTATCAACAATGACAGTACTTTGGACTAACACTTGAAAGTTCAGGTCTCCCAAAAAACCTCCCATGCAGATACCAAAACCACTTTGAGAAGTTTCAGAAGCCATCCTGTTTTTCAAAATGCTTTGCCTTGAAGAATAAAAGATGCCCAATTAAATCTAAAGGAGGAACAACATGAAATAGAGGAGTTTACACAACCATCTCCTTGAGCTCTGCAGCAACTATCCTTTATAAGGATAGAGAAAAAACAAATCTTTGTTTGCACACTATAATCTATATTAAACAGACGCTTAAGAAGTCAACAAATTCAATGTGTTAAGAAGCAACCTTTTAATAAAGAAAGCACAACCATACTTTGCCGTTAACAAATATTTTGAAAAAGGCTTATAAAATTAAATCTAAGCCAAGTATCTGGTGCATCTGCAGCTGAGAAGGAAGTATCAATACTCCAAACACCTGCTCAGTTTGTGTACTCTCCTTTCTTACAGAGGAAGTATGAGCTTCCAGTTGTCCAAGTGATTTAGAGAGCAATAAACTATTGCTCAACAAAAACTATTTTCTTAGATGATTACAGACTAAGGCCAAAGAAGAAATTCATATGTTAAGCACCATCAACATGGAGGTCTGTCAGAGATATCAGTTTGACGAGCCCAGATTTCTTCCTTGCCCCCCACGACTGGGTGTCAGCCAACCATGAGGGTGAGGCTCGTGAAAATAAAATCCAACTATGATGGAAAACACACTCCAGTCACACTGGATTGGCTGATGCCAGAGGCTGGACAGCAGCAGGACCTCAATGTGTTCCACAGTGAAGCTGAAGGGTGAAAGAAGACTCCCAAAGCACTGAAAGAAACAGAACACAACCATAAATCAGCTCAGCTTCCAAACCAACTTCCTTCTGCAGGCTCAAGGTATGAACAAAACCCACCCTGTGTCTTTCTTTCAAGGCAACAGAACTACAAGCTCCTCACTGCTGGTGCCATGAAAACAGGTTTGTTGTAAACATTAAGTGCTGATGAAGACACACAAAAGAAGAAAAACCCCTGGAAGCCATAGCTCCAGCCTTGTCCACTCACCCCTGGCATGGTCCACTCAGCTGGAGGCCAGGACACTGGGAGCACTCACCGGCCACAGCACCCGCAGCACCTGGGCAGGAGCAGGAGGGTTAGGATGGCATTTCTGCGTGCTAAACTATTCCAGCTGCTCAGCAGGGCTGAACAAACTGGGGAGAGCAGGGTAGTGTATCGTTACAGAACCACAGAATGCTTTGGGTTTTGAAGGGACCTTAAAGTCCATCTCGTGTCTGGATTTATAGGTCATCAAATCAAACATGTGCAAACTGAACAGCCCATCCACCAAGACCAGGATCCATATTCTAGATGCCATCTAAACAGTTCCAGAAATAAAGATTAGGCTAAAACAAATGGTGCAAGCTCCCCTGCATCTTCTCAACCCATCCCCCAAGTCTTCCACAGGGACACAGGTTATCCTCACACAAACCCTCGTTTCATGAGGCAGCAACGACAGGACTCATTTACTTTGAAGGTTTTACTTTAGCCCTCCTGGCTTCTATCATAACCTCAAATATTACATTAAAAAGGCTTTTAAAGCATAACATTCACAGCAGTGCAGGAGCTTTTCCGTGCAGCCAGCTCTTCCCTGCCTGTTTGCGTGTGGCACCTTCCCATTAAGTGCATGAGTTAAGATGTAGATTAGCAAGGCAAGAAACCTTTGCCCTTGGCATCGACACTCAGTTCTGACAGGAAACTTCAGGCTTTTTTTTTTCCTATCAAGTGTAGAACCACTCATTACACATTGGCAGGGAAGTGCACATCTCCAAACTATACACATTTTCTCTTAGATAAGCAAAAGACTCAAGTGTTTATAAATATGAAAAGTTCAGCAGCTGGCTAAAAACTTAATTCTCCAGTCTCACTTAATGAGCTTTGGGGAAAGTGGTAGGGGGATTTGTTCTGAAAGTAAAGCAGTGTCACAGAAACCAGGACTTGCCAGACACAGCTCTGCCTTGTCCTATTTTCTGTCCATAGCTGGCTGCTATGGGCAAAATGGCACAAAATGCTCTACTGGGGACCTAGGGAACAGTCAGAATGGGAAATGCTTTCTCCTGTTCTTGCAATCATAAAAATTAGCCAATTTTTCATTTAAGTCCCATGGCTTCTTTCTTTCTTGTGAAAATACCAAGCGATCCATATCAAACCACTTTGGAACATGGACTGTCTCAGGATTTTGTCCAATTCCCTGATCGAGGAAGTTGTTTTCAGTAGGATTCTGAAGGAACATCGCAGCACTATTTTTTCAGTAATTTAATATTAACTAATACTGGTCTATTCCAGTAGCATTCAGATTTAAGAAATTGGATTGATCTGCTTGGAATTGCCCAGAGAAGCTGTGGCTGTCCCATCCCTGGAAGTGTCCAAGGCCAGGTTGGACGGGGCGTGGAGGCACCTGGGCTGGTAGAAGGTGTCCCTGCCCATGGCAGTGGGTGGGATGAGATGAGCTCTAAGGTCCCTTCCAGCCCAAACCATTGCATGATTCTATGAAGGTAAGTTGGGTGTTTTCAGGAATTTCTGGGAAGACTGTTTACAGTTCCTGCTATCACTCGGCACCACTGGTGTCCTTGAAATCAAACTTCTCAGTGTTTTCGTGTTACAGAAGGAATTGTGCAACCTCACTTGTGCAAGATGATATAATACAGCCACCCAACTCTCCACCCATGTAATTACTACAAAATAAAAATTCATACTGAATGAAAAAGTCATCAGACCCTTTTGTCTGCAGTTACAACAGAAGTTGTTTTATGTAGCAGTGCTTTTCAGCTTGTTCAGTGAGCTGTGCAGATGACTGTCATCCCTTTTGTTTATCTTCCTGCCTTCTGTCACTTACTGAGATGAACTTAAGCAGCAACTACTTGAGAAACAGAGCTGTCTGATGATCAAGAACAGTGTGGTTCTCCAAGAGATCAGAAATTTAGATGAAACAAACAGCGAGGCTGAGCTCTTGCCCTCTGGGAGAACTTGCACTGGTACTGCAGCTCATGTGGATCCTCCACCACTGCCTGTCCCACTCTGCTCACCAGCACTGACTCACACGGTGCATCTTCACTTACGATGAATCACAGAATGGGTTGGAAGGGATCTTAAAGATCACCCAGTTCCAACCCTTTGCCATGGGCAGGAACACCTTCCACTAGCCCAGGTTGCTCCAAGCCCCATCCAACCTGGCCTTGGACACTTCCAGGGATGGAGAGTCCACAACCTCTCCGGGCAACAACCTCTGGATCAGTAAACGCTCGACACTTTGAGCAGCAGTCCTCAACAGCTGCGAGCCCTCCCACCTGTGCAGGACACACTGCAAATCCCCGTGGTGCCAGCTCCCCATGCCAGGAGCGCAGGGGCAGGATGGCTTCCCGCTGCACAGGGAGCGACGCGGAGCCGGTGCCAGCGCTCGGGGCCCTGCTGATGCTGGATCACACTGTATACATTGGAACCAGTAAATGCTTCGTTGTGATTTTTGGCCACTTGGAATATTTTTAGCAATTTGCCAAGGCTTACCCTGTGATTTATTATGGAGGAAACAAACTCAAGCACTAACAAATGAAAATATGTAAACTCAGACTTTTCAAGTCAATAGGAAGGTATTCGACTCCTTAAAGCCCTTCCGAGGCATGTGGATTCAACTGCTGGAAAAACAGTTTGATTAAGAAGCAACTAAAATGTAATCTAAGGAGTCACAGCTTGGAGATTTACAGTGAAAAATTCCATCATTACAATACTTTCCAATTGCCTAAAAATTCTGTTCTAGATTTCTTGGAAATTCAAGGATTTGTTGTAAATACATCTTGTATAGTTTCTTCCTAGGGCCAAAGCACTCCATATAAACCACCTAGAACTTCATTATCTCAAATTATGATATTTAATAAGTTAAAACACAGTAAGGTGAAAAATACTTCAAATAATGAAATACACAGAAAAAAAATAATTTAAAAAGCTTAAGGCACTGGAATCACTAGAAGATGTAACACTAGATACAGCAAATAATAACTACTTTATTAACATAAAGGCTGGTGTCATTAAATAGAAGAAAATATTCCATTTTTTATATGAAAATTCAACTAGATGCTACTGCTACAGAGCTCCAGAACAGAAGAGATAATGTATAAAGTCTTAGCAGCTATCACAACATTATCTATAGTTTGAAGAAATCTATTAATTGAGTCACAGAATCATAGAATCACAGAATGGGTTGAAAGGGATCTTAAAAGATCATTTTGCCCCGGCCCCATTTTGGTTTTTATTGCCCTGTGGGCAATGAATCAGAAGTGTTAGTTTGATGTTGAATATCATTGTTTCTTACAAGTTTTTTGAATCCTTATGAAAACATCAGGAATGGGATCAAGGGTACAATCATGCAATAATTAGAATAGGGAAGAATAGGAGTCATTGGAGTATGACCGGGAGTTAACATTAATTTCAGCTAAAACAGCAGAATACTGAAAGTTGGTATTTCCTTCTCAGCTGTCAATCTCAAGAGACTAATACAGAATTCACCTTTTGCCTGATGATCTCAGTCCACAATTTTCACTTTTGCCAATATTAAACTGGTACAGAGAGTGGCAAGAACCCCTTTGCCTGTGCCTGCCACCACTGTGACTTGGTTGGGGGATGATGTGACAATGTGTTTCTTCATCATTTGAATAGACACTATCTATCCCTTCCTATAGAAAACAAACACACTGCCAAATGACCAAACTCCAGGGATTTTTTTCCCCACAACTTGGACACGTCACTTGACATCCAAACTGCCATTATGCAAAACCAACTTGCTCATACAAAGTCTTTTTTTTTGGTTCAAGAAACCCAGCAGAGACAACTTCACCAAGCAATTCTTTGTTAGCGTAACATTTGACCTTGTATCTCTTTGGAAATCATACAACTTCGCTAATGCAGCCCTTACAGAATTAATCAAGCAGATAGTTAGCCCCCAGTTACTATGAACCCAGCCAATTATGAGCAGCACTGAAATTTGTCACTGGCATGTCCAACTACATTTTCCAACATAAAGATCAACAGAACTGTGTGGAAATGAGGCCCCACTCTCAGATTTGCATGACTTGGACACTAGATTGGGCTCACTAGCAAAGCCAAGGCTTTTAGGAGCGAAGTATTCTTAAAATAAAGGGCTTTCCTCCTGGGTCTCCATTACCTGCTGCATTAAACCAGCCAGGAAGCAAATGCCTTTCACCCTCTATTTTGACTAGCAAAGCTACAATAAATGATTCACTGAGAGTTCAGAGCTCTTTGTCTGCCACTCTGCTCTGCTGCATGAGACCTGCAGGTCAATCTAGGCCAAACCTACTGTGTGGATAACTTTGGGACGCTGCCTATGCAGTTTGTCCCTCAACTTCCGCAGTCCAGGGAGAGATGACAAGGTTACAGCCAGCAGATGTTAACAGATGAACAAGGAAAAGAAGCCCTAAAAAGAGCAGGGCAGAGAGAGAGAGAAAGGGGATGGGCACAGAAGACACTCACAGGAACAGAAGTGTTTAAGATACCTGTTTAAGATATGAGATATTTAAAGCATCACAGATTATTGCCATCACCAAGTACACTTTATACTCTTGAACAGGTACTCATATCACAAAACTTCGGTCACTGAACACATTCTATCCATCTAGTAACTGGAAACAGATGAGATCTAAAAATACTGAAAGGCAAGTGACAGCTAAACTCACTTCTCAGCCTGGTTTGAAGTTCACAGTTACTTTACCTGTTCTCATCTGTTCCGCTCACACCATGCTATGGGTTTCCAGTGCTCACAAGAGACCTGTTTTTCCTGCAGCCCAGCCTGCCTATCACTCACTTCTCAAAATCTCCAGTCAACAAATTTATTTTTGAGGTTCTCCCACTGCAGTCTTACACTTGCATGAGGATAAAATCCATATTCAACACAGTGCTCTGTGGCAAAATTCCTCTAGTGCTGAAATGCTGCTCTCTGACCTTAACAGTGCAAATTAAAGCCATGGTATGTCATAGTGACAGTTCAGCTTCTTGTCAAAACAGACATTTTGCCCAAGTTTTAACATGTGTCACTACCATGACTCTTAGAGAAGCAAATAAAATAAGTCATGCCCCACAAGCACAAGATTGACTAGAGGGTACTTCACCCTGGACATCAAAATTCCCCAAAACCCCATAAGAAAACTAAACAAGTCTCGTCGTAGAGACAGTACTTACAGCTTTAGCAAAAATGACCATCAGCTCAGGGAACTGGTGGGTGAGGAGAGCCAGCATGGCTGAAAAGGAGCACAGGCCTGCTGTGAAATGGATGAAGAAGGGAAGCTCCTTCTGGGGATAAACGGAGACTTCATGAAATGCTGAAAGGAAAAAATGAAGAATGTTGATATTTGATAATCAAGGACTGTTTTCTGAATTTTTTATAGTCTTTTGACTCAGTCCTGGACTTTCAGAAGGAGCAGGTATAAACTCAAGACTTGTGCAGCATATCGTAGGTTCCAGTACTAACAAACTTCTCAAACATATTTCCCCTACATTACATGCTTGTCTTCATTATTAATAGTTATTACAGCTTTGTCTTCATCATTAATATTCCCTTCCCAGTCTTCTTTTTCACTTGCATGGGCTTTGTTTTTAGTGCCTACTCTTCTAACAGAGGGAAGTAAAATTCACAAGTTGTCAAAATTACCCAGACCAATTAAAACAATTCTGGAGCACTAATCCTGTTCCCTGAAGAGAACAGCACATCTCCCCACCTTAAAGGAAGCCAAGCAAGTACAAAACCACCAGCACGTTCTGTACACATGCAAGGGAGCTTCTTAATACTCCTCCAAGATTTCTGGTTGTAGACTACAGTAAATTTGTTCAGAGCAGCTGACAGAGCAGACCCCAAAGAAAACAGGACCAGGACTGGGTTATAAATTCTGTACATAGCAGCTCCTTGCAATTTCCAATCTGTGGTAACCAAATCCAAAGCAGGTGATTAGCCAGGCTAAGGGTGGCATGTGGAGCTTTCAGCACTCACAACACTACTACTGGTCACCAGCTGAGGACCTGCTTGGTGAATTTGCAATTATTGGCTCTGAATACCTGCAGCTCTGACTCCTATCCAATGATCTGAAAGGATTTTTAAATTAAGAGTAAAAAAAAAAAATGTTTCTACAGACATAAGTAATTATGAAAAGGCTGCACTTCTTGACAAGCTGTTTTAAAAACCTAAGAAAACCCTCAATTTTTAAGTCAGAAGAAAGTACAATTGTATTCTTTTCAAATTGAAGATTTAAAAGGAAAGAGACACTTTACCCTCCCAGTTTCTGGTTTTGAATGCTGGTACGCGAGAGCATCATTAGAAAGCAAACCCAGAAAAAGTGCCTTGTGCTCTTGCAACTCATTAATGACAAAGTACTTGGGTTTATTTTGCTTTTAATTATATGATTTTAGAGCACAACTAAGCAGAACACTTGGAGATCCACATCTAACACCCATGAGAGATGTTAATGTTACCCAGAGATTTATAGTACCTAAAAACTCATCTCATTTTTAACCATGGAGCAATGTAATTCAGGAAAGCTCCCAACATAACTTAGGAAAGTGTTTAAAAAAAATAAATTTTTTTGCACTAGCTTTTCCTACACTGGGAAATTTAAACCAAATCCAAAATAGGTAAGGACAACTAAAGATAATTCTACACATTCATAGCCATTTGAGTTGTTACTCATAGACCAATCTGGGATTTTTGAATCATTGACTCGGTCAACATTATTTTAAATAGATAAATTAAAAAAAATTAAGTGTCAAGATTTCTCGAGGAAGTACTGCAATAAAAGTGTTAAGATGCTTTTATTTATGGGTAGTTTTATATTTAAAACATAACAGGAATGCGTGAGTGATCGTGTTGAAATATCTGCATGTGTTGGTGTTTAATTATGCTGGGAAGTCTACAATTTAGGGTTAGTTGCGAACCAAGGAATTCCTTGTGCAATATCCTGCATAAGTGAGAAATGAGTAATTTAAAGCAGTCTGGGGGCAAATTTAAATTACACATTTTAAATATAACTTCAGGCTTAAATAGAAACACGTATGTGTAGTTTTCCTGTCCACAGCTGTGGTCTCTGTGGGTCTGCTGGGGCTCCTGCAGTAGCTCTTGCCAGTCCCAGGGGAACTGTGTTTCTTCAGGATGCAGAAGTTCAGCCCCATAGGAATTCTATCAAGATGTACAATTAACAGTCCAAGTCTAATCTAAATTAATGGTATTTTCCTAAATATGATGAGCACAGGCTGTAGTGAGTTTATTGTCCTTACCCAAAATAAACCCAAAACACGTAGGCTCATAATTGCACAAAGTAACCTTGAAGCAACTGAGCAGCTGGAGAAGATTTTTCAGCATCAAATGTTAGTATAAATCCACATGGATAAAAAGTTCTGGGAGGCATCCAGCAGACAAATATGGATCAATGAATTAATGACAGAAACACATGTTCTATGAAACTATATATTAACCAGGAGTTCTCTGCAAGATCACAGACTGGTTCTGATATATACCCAAAGCAGGACTGGAACCATGGATTGACTCCTTGCTACAGTAGACAAATCCATGACTTCTCTTAAAAGTCACTTTTTAAAAAAAAAAGGTCCATTTTGTTGTTCTCAAAGCTGGCCAGCCTTGGCCTGAATGTCCCACACACAGATTTCATCTTTGAAGGACTTAAGCTATTACAGCATCAAGCTGACATTTACCAAACACACAAGTCAAGTGCTTCAGGATCTTCTGGGAGGGACATCAACAAATAGCTCAATCCCCTCCACAGGAAGCCCAAACTAAAAAAATCACAGTAAGGTAAATACAGAATACCACAAATTGAACATGTCCTTAGCTTGTGTTTTATTATCATTACTGCTTAGAAACCACTTACTTGGCAACAGCTCTCTGTCTGCAGTTTCTGTGCAGCTCGGGTAGGGATAGAAAAGATGCCCTTTCTCTAATGGGTATGGGATCATCCTAAATGCTGCAAAAAGAGTTGTGACATTAGACCTGTATCTAACCAGCTTCTCACAAAGAGAGCCAATAGTGTTTAAGGGGAATAAAGGCATAGAAATTAATCTACTGTACAGAAAGAAAATAAAAGGAGAGGTACTTACTGCCTTCCCAAGTGCAGTGCAGCAGATTTAGAGCCCCTTCTATCCTCTTCCAGTGCTGGAGGTGAAAAAAAGCATAGGCTACTGCCTCGCTGTCCCCTCGCTTCAAAATGTGCTCTGGAGGCAGCACTAAGCTTTTCATTTCGAGCAAGTACTGGAATGACAAATGGAAAGCACACTTGGTTATGTGGAATATTCCAAACCCCTTAACTGTGAAATGGAAATGATTGTCTGAGGCACAACTGAGCATATCACAGGGGCCACAGCCCAATCCTGACCCAGAGCAGTCATTGCATGGGAAGGGAAAAGCAGCAAAACACACTCCTGTCTGTAACACTCTGAAACTGGGGCTTTCACACATTAAAAAAAAAGTCAAGAAAAAACCCACATCTTCAGCAAAGCAAAATAAAAATACATTCTTGTGGAACCGACATAAGGATAATGCTGCAGGTGCAATTCCACTGAGCGACAAATTTAGGCTGATAAAAAACCCCAAACCAAAGGTATTTTTGCTCATCATTTCATCACTGAGAACTTCAGTGTAGGAGGCTGAGGATTTGTTAACCCTCAAGTATGAGCAGCAAACCCAAAGAGTCAGTGTGCTAAACCAAAGGAAGAATAATAAACCAAAACCAGGAAAAAAAAATCTTCTTTTAATGTGGTTTTACTGGGCTACCACAAAGTATCTCTGATTTCAGGTTTTTTCAATTTCAGCCTTCTCCCTCCATCAGCAGAATATCTGATGCTCTGAAGGGTCAAAGAACACAAGGTTTAATCATTTCCTATTTCCTTTGCAACACAGGACATGCAATTTTTTTAATGTACCACATTTTCTCATGGCACATTGGAAGACGACAGGTATTCATTTAAAAAGAGGTTTGAAAAACAGATGAGTAATTTTTACAAGAATGAAATGACAGTTTCAGCTCTAGTATTTACCTGTGGGTTGTTGTCTCCTACCACACAGTGTCTCATTCAATAACAGCCAAAGCTAATCCACATCTTTGATCAATGTAGCTGCCAATTCCTTGGGGTGTCCCCCAAAGTGTAAGAATGCAGCAAACTCACCGATTTATTTCAGCAGATGCCACAAACTATGAGATTATTTACTAATCCAGTTTGAGGACTTAACTTTTCCCATTCAGATTCTTCAAGGAATGTAGGAGGGGTTGTGCCCCAGCCAAATAAAGCACATTTACTGCCTGGCTAGGTTCTTCTCTCAGTGCCTTGGGCTTGCACTCCAGAGGGTAATATTCTTGCTAATCCCCTCTAATCCCCTTCAATTTTTTTTTTAATTTTTTTTTTTTTTTAACACAGTAAAGGATCACTCACACAGGGCTGCTGTGGGAAAATGGTCTCAAATATCTGACCTCTGACCTGACTCCTCATGCTCTCCACAGTGCCCACTTTTCCATTGTGCTGACTGGGAATATAAACCCAGTAGTGCTGGGGAAGCCCCACTGCAAGTATTGCCACAACACAGCAATGCTCAACTCCAGGCTTTGGCTCTCCCTGAGCCCGTGTTACCACATAAACAGAGAAATTCCACAGTCTGGCAGGTTTGTATGTCTATGTTTATGTATAAAACAGGCAATGTGTCAGTACTGAAAGTATCTGGGGTTTTGAATGCTTTATACACAATAAAAATCTCTACGATAATCAAATTTTGATTGGAAACGGTTATTTCGTGCAGTACCAAAAGGTAGTTTCAGATCTCTAACTGGAAATGGCTTAAGAGGACCAGTTTTCTAGCTGGTTCTAACTTTCCAAACAAACCCGAGCCTTGTAAAAGCAAAACTGGGAACAAAGAGAAACAAATCTTATTTTATTTTCCTTATGCAAAAAGTTGTTATGTGCAAAGACAACCACTTCCATCAGATATGAGAACAAAGGGATTTCTACTTTACACACTCATTTATTTTTAGTCCATGCGACAGAACAGAGTGCAAATTCAAAAATCAGCTTTCTTTCCCCACTGTGACTCATTGGGTGAGTTACTTGATTTTTCTGTGCCCTTGTTCACTTGCCTGCTTTGACTATGAGCATTTCAGAGCTCTAGACAGCCTGGACCAATAAAACTCTGCTCTGCTATCTAATAAATTGGTTTTTCAAGGCAATATTGAATTTTTTTTTTTTTAAAAAAA
>VWZG01011057.1:482594-493797 GCA_013396735.1 Grallaria varia
TTTAAAAAAAAAAAAAAAAGAAGACTGGGTAGATATACAATTAGAAGAGATCAAATTACTGAAACCTGGAATCAGTTTCCATGATTGTCTGCAGAACTACAGACCATATTTTGCTAACAGCCTGTTTGAAATGATCCCTAACTTCTTAAAAAAGGTACATGAGGCTCCTGAAACAACTGGAGGACACCCGAAATAAAAGGACTTTTAGATAATGATAATGCGTTATAATCTTCTGCCCCTAAAGGCAGAGGCTAAAGAAAAAAATCTGTCTGAGACTGTCTGAAATGAACTTGCTCTGCTCTTGATCAGTCATGCAAACAAGCAGCAATTTCTCCCAGCAATTAGCTCTCTCAGTGCACATTCTATTGGATTGGACAGGCAGACAGAACGGAGCAGTCACATCATTCCAGCCTTCACAGCTCCAGCCACTGGGGCTCCATCATCATTTGCAGAGGATTAGGTCCAGCACTGAGCCAACCTCCTGCATTCAAGGTTTCACACTGAACCCATCACCAGCACTGGTACAGTAAAAAGCCACGTAAGGCTTTACTTTCACACGTGGAATCTGTATTTTGGCCACTGCAAGTAATGCCAGATGTTAAATTACAGCCCATGGTGATGCAGACTCAATCTTGTTTACATGTGGATGAAGAAAATAAGTGACTGTAGATTTTTCAAAATTCATGGAGCAATGCTTGGAAGCACAGCAGAATAAAGGTTTTTTTGGAATACTAGAGTTATTGTTTTGAGAGCTTAATTTGGCTTCAGGGATTTGAAGCAGCAGGTTGGAATGAGATGATCTTTAAGGCTGCTTCCAGTCTAAACCGCTCTGTGATTCTATGACTTTAAATATCTAAATTTATTAATGACTACCCTTACTCAGAATAAAGGGACTTCAGTGATGTGAGATTTTTCAACAAGTTAGGAAATTCCACTGTTAAATTTTTTTGCAAAAACCCATGTGAACATCATCTATTGCAAAAGCACCCCTAATTCTGGCCACCAGATATTTATGATATGAATGCATTTTACAACTCCATGGCTGGAGTTGTAACCAGTTACCAGAAAACATGGGGCTAGAAAGCCTCCAATAATAAAGTGATGTTTAACGTGGTACTTTTCAGAATACAATAAAAGTGGTCCAATAGGAAATAAAATCCTCTTACCTTTGGAACATGAGGGTTAAATTCCACAGCTCTGTGAATTGCTTCCACAGCATTAATTTCTGCTGTACTAAGCCCTCTTTTGGAGGCAGTTTCTGGGGAGAACCTGAAGGGGAAAAACCCACACTGAACAAAAGTAATAAATAATAAACCCAAACCAGGTGTTTATTTGCATTGTGAGCTCGGAGTTCGTTAAAAATTGGCTGATTTATCAAGAAAGATAAACAAATCATTCTAGGAGAAAAATGTTCGATATTAATTTCAGTATCTTGACTGTTCTCCATGGCCATATGACACAGGACAAAAATTTGATGTCAATCATGGCAGGTGAGCGCCCTAATTTTCACTTCACTGTTACAGCATCACCTGCTGGGAGGTAAAGCTGGAGCCAGCTTTGCACGGAGCAGCACCAAAGAGAAATACCAACATCAGCCACCACAAATATCCTGCACCCACCCCAAAAAACCCAAAGAACTGGTGAAAATCCCAAGCAAGGCACTGAAAACAGAATTTATACAAAAGTACTTGGCTCTTGAGAAACTTTTTCACCTGTATTAACTTTGTGGATGCTTGAAAGGAACTTTAAATCACATTTAATTACACACACATATATGTGCATATGTAAATACTCCGAACTTGCTCTTAGAAATATAACTGCTACATATTTAGGCCTAACCAGGGATGCAAAAGACATTAAATAATTAAAATAATCCTTGAATGGAAGCAAAAAATTTCTTTGCAGATTAGAACTTTAAAACATAAAAGATTTAGACCTTTTTAGTTTATATTTTGCAGATTAGCAACAGACCACTGTTTTTACATATGTCCTTGCTTACCTTTCTGAAACAGCTCTGGCTTTGAGCAGGGCTGCTGTGTAACATATTGCTGCTGATTTTGGAAGACTGATATCTACAACAAAATAAAATAATTAAGCTGCAAGATTCTAAGGCAAAACAAACATTTTAAATCCACATCCTTTAAGCTTAAAGATCTTTACTCAGGTACATGAGACAATGAATGTAACACCTGGAACACTTCAGTGTGATTAGAAACTTTGAATTTCTTTACACAGTCAGTCTCAGATTGAAAACTCAATATTTAGGTGGCAAAGAGTCATTTTTTTCTTCTAAATGTATGAAGACACTGAAACTGAATTAAAAGAGAAATGCACACCTAAAATGAGAGTTTAAAACAAGCTTATAATCCTTACCTAATTTTGCAACTGTACATTAACACAGAGTTTTACACAATACTGAGAGACTGAGTAGAAGCTGACCAAAAAAAAAATTACATTTCAGACAGGTAGACAAATTTTAACAAAAACGCAATTTCCGTTCTTTTTCAGTTCCATGGGGAAAAATTCTATTAGCTGTTGCTTTGTAGAACATCTGAAGCCAAGTTTGAGCTGACAATTACAGATTAGAAGGTTTGCACTCCACAGTACAAGTTTACTTTAAAAGCAGACAAAGTCTGGGGTCTAATTCCCAAGTACCATGTTGTGTATAGTCAGATGGCTCTTGCTTTTTTTGTAAATCCCATCCTGGGCTTGTCCATCACTTACTACAAGTCTGGCTGTCGTGTCAAGCAAAACACAGGGGTGCTGCAGAGAGTTTGAAGCTCAAACTCCCTTTTCCAGATGCTTAGGGGAAAAAAAAATCAGCAACCCTTTAAATGTCACAATTCCTGATGTTAAGAGAAAGAAGCACCAGGAAAAGTACAAATGGTTTTGATAAATTACGGAGGATCCACATGGAAGAATGTGGATGATCAGGAACAGGAGCAGAGTGTTAGGCTGGCCAAGTACAAGGGGCACAGGAATTGAGAAAAAATAGCATATTTTTGATTCCCTGAGGCAATAAAGAACAGACACAAGAGAGAACACAACTTCTGGGAATGGCTGTCATAAAATAGTGTTGCTGTGTCCCTCCATTCTGAAGGTGATTTAAGGGCCAGCTTTGACAGCAGCACTTTGCACACTCATGATGAGGGCATTATCTAGGTGGCAAAACTCTGAAGACAATAAAAAATAAGTATATATTCTACTAACCTTTATCTAGACTTGCACAACCACTGAAATATATTAGTGGAGATGGAATTTGAAAGCAAACTACACTATTTAATGCCCACCACTGATCTCAAGCAAGCAGCAAGTCTGCACACTGCTAATCTCTGAGGAGCAGCCTCAGTGTTAGAGCAGCATGAGGCCAAGACTGGAGGATGACAGAAAGGAAAACTACATTTTCCAGCTTATTTACATCAATTACTTACAGGCCTATGTGCTGGCTGAAAAACGCTGATGAATTTAGGCATAATCAGGGATGTAAAAGAGATTAATTAAAATAATCCCTGAACCAAAGGAAAGGTTTCTTTACAGATTAAAACCATAGAAAGTGATTTCTATGCAATTTAACCTGCCTAAATTTGACCCCAGCAGTGAAATGAAACACTTGACTTGCACTCAGGAAGCACCTATTTGTTACTGATGAAGGGAATCTGGTCACCCAGCTGAGATGAGGAGCAAACACCTGCCCCTGGACAGGCACAATTTGCCCACCTCACTTACACTCTTTACAAAAACACCCACATTTCCTGACAGTCACCACTCACCATCATACTTGGCTAAAACTGCCTGGACATCTGCATAAGCTTGTAACTCCAGCAGTGCCTCCAGGAGGTTTTCATGGATATTCAGCATGCTGAGAAGTGGAAACTCTTTCATCAACTGCAAATCAGTAAAGAGAAATAAAATTACATACAGAATTGCAGTTGAATCCCTGAAATAGTTCATAGAAATCAGTACAATAATTTAGGATTTTTCAATGTTCTGATCTTTCACAGCGCTGGAAAGTGGCAGGGAAGCAGCATGAAGAGAATTGCATCACTTCATAGAACCATGGACTGGTCTGGGTTGGAGGGGACCTTAAGGCTCATCTTGTTCCACCCCCTGCCATGGGACACCTTTCACTAGACCAGGTTGCATCTGATCATTATGTGAAAGTCTCATTGGAAAATAATTTAATTAGATTAATTATGATGCCTAGAAAGGAACTTAAAACCACCAATTTGGACAATATAACTGAAAACAACCGTTGCTCACTTTTTTCTTTTACTTTTACTTACATCTCTCATCATTTTTACTGCCTCTCTTATTCTCCCAAGTTTCCTGGCACACATTGCTAATCTCCTCTTCACGTATACCAATACATTGGTATCTCTTCCTGATGACAAAAACAACAAAAAAATATTAGTCTATCAGTTTCAATCCTTACCTCTCCTACTTTTACTTTAGTTTTACATTTCTGCTCACACAAACTCAAGAGTTCACGTGATTCAAAGTCCTTACTCAGCTGTGCTTCATGCTGGGGGCTCTGGGAATGGCAGTTCTGAGACTTTTTGTAAATCATTTCTCCTGCTTTCAGAGCCTGCTTGAAATACTTCTCAGCATCCACAATAGTTGTTGCCTCTTCCTCAGCCAGGAGGACATATGCAGTAGCACAACTGAAATAAGAGAAAAATCTATTGATTGTTCTGAGGGATGAAGTTTAGTATTTTTAGTGTTAGTTCAGTATTTTTACTGATATGAAGATTTTAAAAATATTTCCCAAGAAAATGGAGCACAAAAGCTATTTTTAATAGAACATTTTGATACTTCAGTGCCACTGACAGCTCCCTGTGCAATTCTCAGTCACAAGAGTTGCTCTTAAGCTATTCAGAACTCTGCAAAAAGTGAATTATTAGCTGAAGAAATTCATAACGTGCTCAAGTCAGTATCCCTTTAGTTAGTCTTCCCCACTAGAAATACAGCAACTGAACCTATAAACTTACTCATTGTTCAACTCTAGAGCTTGATACGCTGCTTTAATCCGGGCTTGAGGGTTCCTCTCTCGCCATGCTTTCTGCATAACTGTTGGAAAAACATGTAAAGGCTGGTGGGGGACAGAGACACCTGAGAAACACATGGGAGGCAGTGGAGGCAACACTGGCTGCTCAGTCAGCTCCAGTTAACATTCACTTCCATTCTGCAAATTCCCATTTACTGTGTGATCGTTACAAGGAAGAGCAAACAAGTGTTTTAATTCCAGCCTGTCTACCAGAAGCATCAAACTCCAGCAACAGCTCATTACACCCCAAATTCAGTTTAAGAAAGCAACACCACCAGGAAGATTCTTCACTGACCATTTCAGAACTCCTACACAGAGCACAAAGACAGCTTATATAACCAGGCAGATGCACAATTTCTAAATTGCTACAGATTTTTGGAAACATTTCCCAAGACATGTTGAAAGCTTGGCCGGAGCAATTGTTAAACACAGGTTCTTGCACGGACCTGCACAGAATTTTAATTTAAGCTTTCAAACAGAACTTCAAAGAAAACAAGTGATGGAGTAAGCTGTGTCTTGCACAGGTGGAGTTTCATACTCAAATGTTATGTTGTCCAGAGAAGCTGTGGCTGCCCCATCCCTGGAAGTGCCCAAGGCCAGGCTGGACGGGGCTTGGAGCAACCTGGGCTAATGGAAGGTGTCCCTGCCCATGGCAGGGGGTGGGACAAGATGAGCTTTAAGGTGCCTTCCAACCCAAATCATTCTGGGATTCTATTCAGAAAACTGTCAGATCACAGAGAGTTAAACAACTCCTTTTTAATATTACAAAGCACATTTGAGTGGCATCACACGACAAAGCTAATTCAAGTTAAATTATTATAGTATATCACCTCATTAGAAAGGAGTCTAGGAAATAAGTAAAAAGGCTGAAATTCATTGAAAAGAATAATTTGATTTACAACTTGAATTCAAAATTAGTTAAATGCAATGACTCTAAACCCCTCCCCACTATGCTTCCATTTGGGAAAAATGGAAAACACAAACTGAAAACCAACTTCTAGCAGAAGAAAAACAACATTCTCAGAGATACCATTTTCTATGCAGAACTAAATAACTTTCACACTGAAAAACCTCCAAAACCTTACATTCATGGAGTTCCATATCTGGCCTATCTCAAGGACGATAAGAAAACTGAAGAATCTATACATGTTTCTTTTGGAACAAAACCTTCTGCTGTCCAGCAAGAATAACGTGGAAAAATGTTTGAGTTTTCATTTGGAAACAAAATATTAGTCTTGGCTTAGCAAGCGAGACAATACACTCCCTTTTGTGAAATAAAAACACATCGTTCATATCAAGCATGTCACAGCCAGCTGACAAGGAACACTTCCGGAATGTGACAAATTGACAATAATTCACACCCACACTGACAATAACCAGGTAAAGAACATTTTCTGCACTAAACATGTGGAACATGGAAAAAAAAACTCTAGAGACTGCACTATTTGTTACTAAGGTTTAAAGGAGACCATATTTTGGCTGTTGAGAATACAATCCAGGTTTGAAGTATTGTGTTAATTATTTGAAATGTGTGAGGTGTTTAAACCATGTCAGGATCCTGACAGCCTTAAAGTTGTAGAGAATGCACAGGGTAAAAAGACATCTTTTCACTAAATACTGAATTTCAAGACCAGGGCTTGAAGCAACATGGTTTAGTGGAAGCTGTCCCTGCCCATGGCAGGGGGTGAAACTTGATCACCTTTTAAATTCCCTTCCAACCTATCACTCTGTACATCTATTAAACCTCCTTAGCAGCTGAGAAAGGCTGCAGTTTGATCTACATTCAAGTCCATTAAAAATACCCACTTTACACTCTCCAACACACGTGACATTGGTACCTGTATCCGAAGGCCGAAGGACATCTGTGTCACAGGTGAAAAAGTTCTGATGATCCTGAGCAGACAAATTCATGTCATAATAAGTCAGAGGCTCCTTCCCAGTCACCCACATGTACCTTTAAGAGGAGAAATTTCAGTAAGAGCCAGGCTGTAAAGGTTTACAGGTTGTAAAGTTCTAGGCAACTTGGGAACTGGCTTCCTAGGAAGCAGCTTTTCCTATGAAATAATGCAAAGGCTTACAATACAGGCAGTTTAATAAAAGAGAATTTAGATTCAGAATCTCAACCTCTGGATAGTTTTTCTCCTACTTTACTCTCACAAAAAAAAATATTGTTACAGTAATATTTGCATTCTTAGTATTGAAACTGCCAAAGCTTGGCTTGGTGCCTTTTAAACACAGGACTGGCATCAATCACCCCTATAATCTTGCAGGTCTCCAGCTGTCTCCTGACATTACCAGTACAAGTTCTGTGAAAGAGCCATGCGTATGGCCCAAATTAATTTTAAAAATATTCAGTGGAAAGTAAGACAATTAATACCTGCTATACTCTGCTCCTCGGAAAAGATTGAGAGGATTTCGCCACACTTTGCACTCTGTGGAGTAATAAAAAAAGTAATTTTTAAATTAAGAACACAGGAAATATTATTTTGACTTTGAAATGCAGTAAGGCAAATGCAGCTTTGCTTTCAAAAGCTGCTTTAATGTTATCATTATACAACTTCAGCATGATCACATAATCTTCTTCATAATTTCCCGCTATTAAATATATAAATATACATTAAAATTACAGATAGTATATATACAAAATATTTATATATATAAATATTTTTGCCCCCTACCATTGCTGGGGTACACAACTACATGGTGAGAAGATTAAACACTGCCAAGTACACTCATACATTGTTTGCCTTGCATGTATTTAGAGTGGTAAATAACTCATGTTACTAAAGCAGGTTTAGCTAAACATACAAAATTTTCTAAATCATATTTTTAGCAATGAATGGTTTAGAGCAAAGATACACTATTATTTAGGGGGATTTTTATCATTATTAATAAACACGTTGTAGGATGTAGGTGTTCTTAGTCCTTACAAGCACTAATACAGAGCCAAAGCCATTAAAAACCAGTTCAGGTGAACCAGGCACCTTGAAGCCTAAGGAAAGCTGCTGGGATACATAAGGAATCAATCACCTGGCATGTTCTGCCTGCTGGCTTCATTGTCCCCTGCTGAGAAAGCTGCTGGGGACGGGGGGCTGTTCTCTGCACCCCCGATGAGGGGCCTCAAATGGCTCACAGAAACCTGCTCAATGAAAGATGTGCCGTATTTTCGGAAGTGCCACCACTCAAACACCTGTCACAGGAGACAAAAGCACCAGAAATTTCCTTAGGTGGTGCCATTCCAGCAAACGTCCAACATGAAGAGTGTTCACAGTGAGTAAATCCCTTTGCAAATTCACTAGAGATGGAACTTATCTCCATACAAAGTAGCACTAATGATCTGGTTTGGCCTGTCTCGGCATGCAGGATCACCCACAGAACATGAAAGAGACTGGAAAAAAAACAGTCAAATTTTAGTCAAATATATGTTCCTCCTTCCCCAGATCATTAGGGTAACTCATAAACCCTTCCAGCAGTGCCTGCACAGGGAAACTGGAAACAGAGCAAAAAACTTCACAGCCTTTTTATATGGTGAGGATATATCAAGCTGCAGCCATACCTGTAATGCCAAATTTGTAGTACTCAAAGAGAGGTGTAGTGTTTTAATTTTACAAAAATAATCTAAAAGAATAAATCACCGAATGGTTGTGTTGAATGGGACCTTAAAGCTCATCTCTTTCCAACTCCCTGCCATGGGCAGGGACACCTTCCATCATACCTGGTTGCTCAGAAATCTATTCAAACAGACTTTGCACATTCAGGTAAATAGGTTTAATTGATGAGAAGTGACATTTTCTTTAGGTTTTAATACAAAAAAAAATAAAGATTAACCCCAAAAGGGTTGGAATGAGATGAGCTTTAAGGTTCCTTCCAACCCAAACCAGCCCGGGATACAAGTTATTTCCTCAGACTCACCACACCATACAAAGCAAAAGAATAGTTACAATACATCAAAGAACATACTAAACAAGTTTCTTCCCAACCCAAAGGCACCCTCTAGAGTCTGATACTCATTTCCTTTATCCCTCCTAAAATCATCTGAGAGTTGCTGAAGTTGTTTCAAATAAAAAGGACTACTTACAAATATCAGTCCAGATATAAAAGAGGAAGTCACTGTGAGAGCAAAGTAGAATTTTGGAGTCAAAGTGCTTAAGAACACAGTCACTGTTAAAGAAACAAAAGCAACAACTTAACAAGCAGAACTGAAAAATAGGAATAGTATTTTATTAAATATGTAACATACTATAGCCCCCGTAATTTCACAATGCTACTTTTTTAGAGAACCTGTGCCACATATTATATTCCGTTTGTAACCAGCTGTGGCACTCCAGTAGGTTTTATACTCAATCCAAAAAAAATCATTGTACATTTCTAGACAAAGCAGCTTATGGGCTCACCCATATCATGGCTGGTGGACCACAACAAGCCATTTTAATGCATTATTTCACTTTAATCTAAGACAAAATCATGCTGTTTTGATGCAAGTTTATATTCGGTGCTAAGAATACACATTTTCCCACAGAGCTCTCCCTCCTGCTACTGACAGCACAGGACAGGGAATGCAAAGCCTTGTCACCTCCATCACTTTGGGAGGAGGGAAGGACAGGGGTGACCAGGGCAGGACTCCAGCGTGGCAGACCCCCCAGCTCATACCAGCTGTCCTGGGGTTGCTGATCCCAGATCCCACCAGGTCCCCAGCCCCAGGGGTGGGTGATGTACTCAGTGTGTCACTGCAGGAGGCCGGGATGTGCAACCAGCCCGTGGGCACAGCCGGACAGAACCATGGAATCCCTGAGGCTGGAAAAGGCCCCCAGGACCACCGAGCCCACCCTGTGCCCCAAACACACCTTTGTCCCCCATCCCAGAGCACTGAGTGCCACCTCCAGCTGTTCCTTGGACACCTCCAGGGGTGGGCACTTCAAACCTCACTGGGCATCCTCTCCTGATGTTTGACCACCCCTTCCACGAGGAAATTCCTCCTGGTGTCCAACCTACCCCCTCCCTGGCACAGCGTGAGACCATTCCCTCTCCTCCTGTCCCTTGTTCTCTGGGAGCAGAGCTGGGACAACCCACCTGGATCCCACCTATTTCAAGGAGTTGCAGAGAGTTAGAAGGTCCCCCTGAGCCGCCTTTTCCTCAGGCTGAGACCCCCAGCTCCCTGAGCCCCTTCCCACCTCTGGACGTGCTCCCAGTGCTCCAGCACCTTCCCCATCTCCCTTCCCACCCCTGGACACGCTCCCAGTGCTCCAGCACCTTCCCCATCTCCCTTCCCACCCCTGGACACGCTCCNNAGCTGCTCCCAGCGCCGCAGCGCCGCGGCCGCCCCGGGACACGGCGGGGCCCGCCCGCCGCCACCGCCGCCGCTCTCCGCCATCGCCGCCGCCCGCTGTGTGCACCCCGAGCTCAGCGGGGCTCGCAGCGGGCGCGGAGCGCTGTCCCCATGGCAGTGGGAGCCCCTCACGGCTCCGGGACGCGGAGCCTCCGCCGCGGCCGCGCTGCCGGTGCGGCCTCAGCCCGCCCGTTCCCGTCATGGCGGCCGCGCGGCCTCTGCCCGCACTTAAGATGGCGCCGCCCTGCGCTCCCAGCCCGCCGCCCTCAGCCGCCCATACGGTGCTCCGCCAGCCTGCCCGCCCAGCGCGCCGCGGCCAGTCTACCGGAGGATTCTCTACGTGACGGAGGGTCCCGGGATGCGGCGGCTCCGCCACCGCCGCGCTCCCGGCACGGCACGAACCCGCCCGCTTCCATCATGGCGGCCGCGCGGCCTCTGCCCGCCCCTAAGATGGTGCCCCCGCGCTTCCGGCTCGCCGCCCTCAGCCACCAACGCCAGCGGGTTCACCGGGGTTGTCCTCCGCTTGCCTGTCCGCCCCGCGCATCGCCGCCGGTCCGCCGGAGCGTCCCCCAGTCCCCGAGCGGGAGCCCCGGAGGCTGCCGTGGTGCGGCGGCTCCGCTCCGCGCACGGCGCGAACCCGCCCCCTTCCATCATGGCGGCCGCGCGGCGTCAGCCCGCAACCAAGATGGCGGCAGGGCGGCGGCCGCCGGCGGCGCTCCCGACATGCCCCGCGCGGGGCCGGGCCCGGAGCTGCCGAGATGGCGGACCTGGAGGAGCGGGTGTCGGATGAGGAGAAGGTAAAGGCGGGGCGGGGCCGCCGCTCCCGGGGGGGG
>VWZG01011057.1:494619-525405 GCA_013396735.1 Grallaria varia
CGGGGCGCGGCCGCCGCTCCCGTGAGGGTCGGTTCCGCCACCCGCCGGATGGCAGCGGGTGAGGAGCGGCGAGGAGCCTCCCCCGGGGCCGGCGGGCCGCGCTGGGGCCGCCGCGGGGAGGGCCCCCCGAGGCGCCGCTGTCCCCGTGAGGGGAGGCCACGGCTCGGCTGTTTGTCACGGGCAAAGCGCTTTGCGTTTCGGTTCCTCATTGCCTGGGCCCAGCGGAGCCACGGCTTTGAGCCTGAGAGCGGACACGGGCTCCGGCTGTGCCAGGGGAGGGTCAGGGTGGACGTCGAGGAATTTCCTCATGGAAGGGGTGGTGAGGCCTTGGAAGGGGCTGCCCAGGGAGGTTTGGAATCCCCAGCCCTGGAGGTGTCCAAGGAACAGCTGGAGGTGGCACTCAGTCCCCTGGGATGGGTCACAGGGTGGACCTGATGATCTCGGAGGTCTTTTCCGACCTCAGTGATTCTGTGAAAATGTTTTCTGGGCTTCATTTCCCCAAGCTCTCAGTGTGCCCGAGGGGCTGTGCGACCTCTTCGCTCCCGGAGTGTTTTCTGCTCGCCCCAGTGCCCACGGGAACTTTGATGCAGACCCTGCAAATTAGGCTGGATGGAAAGGACTGAGCAGAACCAAAGAGAGCCGTAATTATTTTAGGAAAGGGGGAAATGAGCAGATTGTTCCTCTCATGTAGGAATGTGGGGAAATTGCAGTCTGCCGGCAGCTTTGTGCTTTGTGTGACAAATGAAGGGGTCACGTTTTCTGCCAGTTACCTGTTAGCTCTTGCTTTGTTTCTTAATGTTCTAGAGGAGCTCCTGGATCGTCCAGGATCCTGTGAGTTTAGAGCTTGCTTTCATTTTTCCCTTAAACTGCTGATTTCAGATTTATTACATTGGCATTCATTGTGAAACAAACAGAGCTTCGAAGATCTAATTCATCCTTTAGTCAGGATTTCTGATGATACTGGTTGAAATAAGTATTCCAGAGTAGAATTGATGTGGTCTTTATCACATAACAGAAACCTTGATTCAATTTCAAGTAGCTTCATGTCCTGCAAAGGTAGAAAAGGGCAATCTTAAAGGAGGATCTGAAAGAGAAACAAGGAGCAAAGATTTACTGTAGTGTCCATTTTGTGATGATTCAGATGGGTCTAGAACTTTTATTATGTTTCATTTTTTTGAGCCTGAGTTTATCAGCGCTTTAAAGCAAAGCAATAAAAAAGCCAAACAAAGAATCAGTAGAGCAACAAAATTAATTCATCCTGTTCTTCAAGCCTCACTTCTTTGTTCTCTGTGGGCATATTTCAGGTAAGAGATTCATTTGTCAGACATATTTGGAATTCTGGGGGTGTCCAACCTGGAGAAGGGAAGGCTCCAGGGACACCTTAGAGCCCCTTCCAGTGTCTAAAGGGGCTCCAAGATAGCTGGAGAGGGACTTCGGACCAGGGGTGGAGTGCCAGGACGAGGGAGAATAGCTTCCCACTGCCAGAGGGCAGAGTTAGGTGGGATCTTGGGAAGGAATTCTTGGCTGGGAGGATGATGAGGCACTGGAATGAATTTCCCAGAGAAGCTGTGGCTGCCCCATCCCTGGAAGTGTCCAAGGCCAGGTTGGACGGGGCTTGGAGCAACCTGGGCTAGTGGGAGGTGTCCCTGCCCATGGCAGGGGGTGAGACAGGATGATCTTTAAGGTCTCTTCCCACCCAAACCATTCCAGGATTCCATGATTTTAGTTTAAGGTCCTGCTGTCTGCTCAAGTTCACCCCGCTGCTGTTCTGACAGTTTGAACTAATGGCTGAGCAACTTCCCCCCTCCCTCAGACACTTTCCCCATTTTAGAAGCAGGAAGTTCCTGTTTCAGACTGAAATGGCACCTGAAACGGCCCCAGGGGCAGGAAATGGGGCAGGTTGCAGAAAGTCTTATTTTGGTGCTTCTGCAGAGGAACATCCTGACACCTCCTGCAGCAAACCAGCTCTGAAAACCAACAGCCAGTCAAGGGCTTGACATTTCAAATTAATCACTCCCCAGCTTGTTTCCTGCACCCCACTCCTGGTTTCAGTAGTTGAACTGAAATGGTTTGTATTTTATTGGTCCACTAGAGAGGCAGGGCAAGGGATAATTATCCAAGTGAACACTTGCAACCTTTACTTTGTTCAGAACTGGGTTTGTAACAACATCTGATTGAAGTTCAGAGGCCTTTCTGTGTTGATTTAATTTTGTTCATCCTTCCAAGTGAGAGAATTTGTCTAAGACCATAAAAATCTCTCATATAACAGTTGGGGTTTTTTCTGCTTTTTTGTTGTTTCTTTTTCCTCACAAGGATTTTCTTATGAGAATCCATTAATCTAAAATTCAACCAATTAAAACAATGACCCCTTTTACAAGGGTGTCATGTTCTGTGGCCACAGTGTTATTGCATACATTTATAAGATGCTAAATTTTACGGCTTTTTAGAAGCCTTGTTTTTCCATATGTTCCCTTATAAAAGGGAATCTGTTCATCCAGGGAGTTAATTTGCAGGGTGTGTTCCAGTGCATGGCAGAAGTGGTAGATACTAGCACAGTGATACCCTGGGCTGTGCTTACACTTGCACTTGCTTAGAAAAGCACAGGGTGTCATTTCAGAAATCTTTCAGCCTTTTAGGGCTGGCTGTGAGCAAAGTCCAGGGAGGATGTAGAGCAGCAAAGTCCCTCTTAATTACTGCCAGGCTCTCTTCATCACCACGCAAATTTCTGCCTGAAATCTGACAATATTGTGGCAGCAATGTGTCCTCTTTACACCTCTCTATATAGTGAAAGTTTTCAAACAGTAAGAGCTCCATTTTTAGGATTGCTGTATGCTTACCAACCCAAAACCAGGAAATAAAGAGAAAATAATCTGACATTCTGTATTGTATCAGTTACACAAGTTACTGTCTTTTTAATCTTTTCTTTGTATTGATTAATTACTTCAGCCACAAAGAATGTCTGTCTATTTTTTTTGAATAGATGTTGGTTTGGAAGTTGATCTATTTTTATCTGAAGCTCAATCCAGTTAAGGCAGAGTTGTTACTTGATCATGTTGGAATAAGGCAATTACCCTTTGTTGGGAAAGGTTTTTATTTCTTTCTAGGCCTTGCTTTAAATCGTTATGTGAAAAATAATACAACAATTTCTAATTAAAACAGGAGAGGACTGTTGAGAGAAGCAAGTTATGTCCAGCTCTAGCAATAACTCAGCCAAAGCAATTGGATATATAGGGAGAATCCTTTGTTTTGCTGCTCAAAATGAAAAGTAGAAAGTAATCAGGGTGGCAATGAGCAGCTCTGCAGTCATTTTCAATCCATGTCTCGTTGGGGATGAGAGGCTCATTGCTCAGCTTTGTTAGCTGGGCTTGTCAGAGGAAATGTGACATTTTTATTATTCTAAGGGAGAGGTTTAATTTTGTGACATTTCCTGTTTCATTTCTTCCAAGATGTTTCTATTCCCTTTGGTGCTGTAAAAGCCATAAAAGATTTGGTAATGAAAACCATAAACTCTTACTAATTCCAACAGAATCAATACATGGACCACCAAAATTCTAACAGCGCAAGACATGTATATCAGATTTCCAAACACAGTGCAGGTTTATTACCTTTTTTAGAAGAGAATGGATTTTTCCTTCCCAGCTTCAAAGTTTCTGCACATTCAAAGTTGGCCTTTTCAGTTATTTATTGTATCACTCATAGTTACACATGCCTGAATTCTTCCACTGCCCTGGCAGTTCATGGCTGGACTGCAGTAAAGATGAGAGGATGATCCATTTCCAGAGGGATCAGCTTCTCCTTCTTCACAGTTTGCTTCCTGAGGAGCTGTGGCTTCTTCAGCCAGGGCTCAGCAAAACCAAGTTGCCTTCATGACTTGCAATATGTGTCAGAGACTCCTCTGTTGTGCTGTAGTTACACCTAGTTACAGTTTCGCTTTTAGTACAGTGGTTTCTTGTTCGTTAGGCCCTGGTATTTAGGTGTCAGATTACTAGCAAGGATCAGGAAAAAACATTGTTGAGGAGTGTCAAGAAAAAGAGTGTCTGGCCAGCATTTATAGTCCTTAAATGGGTGAGGACTGTGCAGGTTGAACAGTTTGCACTTTTACAGGTGCCCCTGTGAAGTTTGCACTTCCTGAGTACGTTTGGAATTATTGTTACCCTAAAAAAAATCTGATCTTTGTAGAGGCACAGAGTGGTTTGGATTGGAAGGGACCTCAAAGATCATCCAGTTCCACCCTCTGCCATGGGCAGGGACACCTTCCACTAGACCAGGTTGCTCCAAGCCCTGTCCAACCTGGTCTTGAATAGTCTTATGGGACTACTTCTATTTTGACAATGCATGCCCAGATTCTCCCTAAATCTTTTTTCATCACTGTCAGAGCTGGTTTAGTTGGTGAATTGCTTCAGTCTGCATGAACTCAGTAAATGAAAACAGTAAATTATCTTGTCTTTAATTACTTTTCCACTCCATTGTAGGTGCGTATAGCTGCAAAATTCATCACTCATGCACCTCCTGGAGAGTTCAATGAAGTATTCAATGGTGAGTAAAGAAGGATAAAATTTTCTGTGGTGTTTTCTTCACATTTTATCTAATATAAAAATCTGGGGCTGTGTTACAGTACACTGCTTTTAAGGTTAAGAAGTGGTTAGGAAAAGCATGCTGTCGTTCTGGACTACATCTGCTTAATGAAATGGTTTAATCATTTTAATGTTTGTTGTTTGTACAGTTGAAAATTACACGCATAAAGAGAAACGTTTGATCAAAAAATCCAATAACCCACCTGAATCCTCTCTTCTCCAGATGTCCGGTTATTGCTTAACAATGACAATCTTCTCAGGGAAGGAGCAGCACAGTAAGTCCTAAAATTTCAAACACAAGTCAAATTATAGATATTCTTATGTTTTCTTACACCCCTCATTCTGTGACAAAGAAGGCCATTTACTGTATTGAGAGCAATCCTCTGTAATTCCTTACCACCCTCCCCACCAAAATACATGATGAAAAGCGTGGATGATTCTTTTTAAAAGCCCTAAATTGAAATTGGTGCTGTATGAAACTGACAGTAAGACACTGTGCCAAAAAGTTTAACTCTGCAGCAGCAGAAATGTCTGCTTGTGTTGAAGGATGATTTGTAAAGCAAGTGAAGCCTGAAATACTGAGTAATCCGTAGCCTAAATTTAGAGAAAGAACTGCCCTCAATAAAAAGCTTTCAAAAGACCTTGTTTACTTTCACAGCCTCATCAGAAGGTACTTAGAGATTACACATACAAGCTTTTTGATGCTAAGATTTTACTTCAAGCTAAATGACGTGTCAGTCAGCAGGTCTTTACATAAGAACATTGTTGTAAATATTAGTCTACTTGTTTATTTACCTTGCTGCTGTCTGATTTGTAGCTGGGGTGTTCCTGTTTTGCCTTGGCTTGCTCACATTCCCCCAGGCTGCCTGCTGTTCTACTTTTGAACTCTGTACTTTCCTGGTCATCACTAAATAAACCTGCCTTTAGACCTGGGCTTTATAGCTATCAACAATAAAAGGTATTGAAAATCCTTCAAGAGTGTTTGTGTCTATTATTTGCCCAGTTAAGCTGAAATTATCTGTAATATAATCACACAACGTTCTTGAATCAAAATAAATGTGCATGTACAGCTAAAGTTCATGTTTTTTAACCCTCAACAGTGCATTTGCACAGTACAACATGGATCAGTTCACTCCAGTGAAGATAGAAGGGTACGAGGATCAGGTAAGGGAAAACTTTGTACACCTGAGGTTTCTATTACTGCACTGTGCAAAAGCAATAAAAATGTTATTTCATCAAGATGTTGACTCACAAGTCAACATCATCATCAGCTGACTCAGTCTGCTCACAAGTTACCACCTCTCCTCCTTCCCACACACATCATTACATTACCAAATTTTCTTTTGTAAGAACAAAGCATAAGAAATGGTCTTTTAAAGTGCTGTCTGATAGCGCTTAGTAACTCCAATTCATTGTTCCTTAAAGCTGAAGTCACTGGAATTCTACTTAGAGTATGAATGATTAAAGATGACTGTCTATATACTTTACAAATCCTTATGCTGTTACTTGCTTGCAGTTCCTACTGAGAGTTAATAGTAGAGTCTTAATAGTTCGTTTCATTTTCTGCATTTTTAATCAGTTCCCAGCTACCCTAAAAACCAAACTGTATCTTTGACGATACCAAGTCATTGATTTCGTGTAATGATTAATACCATCCAGTCTATACCAGCAAAACAGTGTTCTTTTATTCATCTTTTTTTGGTGACAAGCAGTAAGGCATAGAGAAGCCAGAAAGCTGCCTGGCCATCTGTTCTATTCTCTGAGCCAAGCTCTGACCCAGCTTTTCTGGTGTCCCGGATATTCATGGGAAGCAGATATTTTTAAGACAGCTGTTCATAGAAATAGCTTTGACAAGAGAAAGTTACAGTACAACCTGCAAAAAAAAAAACCCAAAAAACACAACAACAACAAAATCCCCCTGCTTATTTTGCAAGGATGTCCAACTTTAAGCTAAATATATTCATTATTATAATACTGCACTCAGTGTTCTGTTCCAGAACTGGCTGTGTTAGTGTGGAGAGCAAAGAGCTACCTTCAGCCTCACTATTACTGTTAATTGAAATTATTACTGAAAATCTCTGTTTCTTTATGAGATATTATAGCTCAGCGAAAGAATCTGTTGAAACATTGATATCCAAATACTATGGAGAAAATGCAAAATAATGTATTTATAGAAGCCTAAATGTATCTTCATTTCACTTCTTTTACAGGTCTTAATCACAGAACATGGTGATCTGGGCAACGGCAGATTTTTAGACCCGAGAAACAAACTTTCTTTTAAGTTTGATCATTTAAGGAAAGAAGCAAGTGACCCCCAGCCTGAGGACACAGAATTGGGTCTGAAACAGTGGCGAGATGCCTGTGACAGTGCACTGAGAGCCTACGTGAAGGATCATTACCCCAATGGCTTCTGTACTGTTGAGTATCCACCTTGTTTCCCTGAAAGTTTATTTCTCTGTATCAGTCAGCGCTTGAGTGGACTCTGTGCTGGGCAGAGCTGTTGGAATTCTCCATCCTCACTAGCCTTTTGGCTGACTTTGGAATGGCAAGTTCCAAAGAGGGTGCAAATATCTTGGCATGCACAGAGTGATAAAGATGGATTAGATCTTTTTCATGCTCACGGCTGCCAAGCACCTTCTCATCTGCAGGTCATGAAATACCTGTCAGTGGAGGTGTTGGACAGTGTAATTAGTGGTAGGAGGTACCACAACAGGAGCCTCCACCACACTGCCAAGAACAGAGATTATCACTGGCTTTCCTCAGCTCTTGGGCCTTTTTAACTCTTTTTCTAAATACAGGTTTATGGTAAATCTATAGATGGGCAGCAGACAATTATTGCCTGTATTGAGAGCCACCAGTTCCAGCCCAAAAACTTCTGGTAAGACAATTTCAACACAGTGTGTTTTCTTCCTTTGCTAGTCCTCAAACCAACCCATCCCCTAGGTCTGACATGGTCTGAAGGGCAGGTATTCTTGGGCTTCCCAAGAAGTTCTTCTCCTCCTGTAGTCTCTCTTCCTTGCAGCCACCTTGGCACTTCCCAAAATCCTTTATGTGACCTATCCAGAGGGAGAGGCATTGGCAGAGCTGGAGGGATACCCCTTTACATGTTCCAGAGCACAGGCACATTGGAGCTACTCTGTACTGATGCTGCTTTGTGTTCAGCTGTCCTTCACAAATTTAATTCAGTGCCACGTAGAGCACTGTAATACTGGTCATAAGACAACATCAGAAACAACTTGCTCTTGTTAGTTTGGTTCTTTTTGTTGTTAGAGCTTTTTGGAAATAGTTTTTATGCTTTGATTCTTTTTAGGAATGGGCGCTGGAGGTCAGAATGGAAGTTTACCATCACACCACCAACAGCTCAAGTGGCTGCAGTGCTCAAAATCCAGGTGAGTTACTCTTCCTGGCAATAACAGGAGAAGCTGCATTGTGCTTCTCTTCAGCTCAGAATGAGATACTGAAATGCAGCAGATGTCCTTCTCAAGTCAGGATGCTATTAAACCATTCAATTCAAGAAATGAATTCTTAAAGTTAATGTTTCAGACATACTTTACAATCTGGCCTGTGGTTTATTACATAGCATCACCCCACAGGCCTCCAAGTTTGTTTCACTGTATAGGGCTAAACCCTCTACCTTGACTCTTTTATAATTGCTCTTAACTCTAGGCGTTTACTGCATTAACATAATCTTGAACAGTCTTGACAAAGAATGAAACTTTTTAGAAAATACATCCTGCTTTTAGTCTCCACATAAGCAGAGAAGTCTGGCACAATGCTCTGTTGTGCCATTTTGGTAGCATTTTGGGGGTGGACATGATGACCTGCATTCCTTCTCTTTGTCCAGGTCCATTACTATGAAGATGGCAACGTCCAGCTGGTTAGTCATAAAGACATCCAGGACTCTGTACAGGTGTCAGTAAGTATTCTGAAAGTTCTTTTTTTTTAATCATAAGCAGCTATTTTATTCCTTAAACAGCTCATGAAGCATACACTGCTGAGACTGCATTCTCATGACTAAAGTAATTTTAGGATGAGAAGTCAGAGCCACATGGGAATCCCAGATTCCCAACTGCTTGAAGTTTGGCCTCATTAGAAAGCTTCTCTTAGGAGTTTGGGTTAAAGAGGACAGAATATGCTTTTCTATCACCGTGCAAGGGAAAGGAACAGTAAGAGACATAAACTAAGGGAAATTAAGAAAGTTCTGTAGTACAGTAGAGGGAGCAACAGCTGCAAGATCCCCTACTTTACCACGAAGATCCACTTCCCTTTTGCTCACTAGGGTGCAGTCCTCTTCCAGTTTTGGAGCACAGGCTATACACAGGATGTAGTAAGTGAAAGGAACACAGCTGCAAACACGAGGCACAAGCTGCTGATGTTACCCACTTCTTCTATGCTCCGCCTATCACTTGAGAAGAAATCTATTACATAGCTTTTGTAAATTGCTCTTGAACATATAAAAATACATTTTTCTCCTTTGCAGAATGATGTCCAGACTGCTAAGGAGTTTATTAAGATAATAGAAAATGCAGAAAATGAGTACCAGGTAAGATCAATTAAACTATAGTCATATCAGTTTCCATTTACAGTTAATGGAAAACCAACCTCTAAATCTGTTTCTGGCTGAATCTGGTATTCACTAAGAAATTCCTTATGAAAGGGCCGTAGTATTTGTTTAAAGAGTCAGGTTTTCTTTACAGTTACTTTAAAGGGTTACATGCCTGGAACAAATAGGGGAGGGGAGTGGGTGAGTCAATGTATTTTCCTCTGTGACAGTTAAAAACACTGAAGAGGAAATTTATGCAACAGCTTTCTACATTGTCCCAGCCTGTGTGCAAGGAGACTCAATAGAGATAAGTCAGTGGAACACCTAAGGAGAGCTGTTACAGTCACAGGGGAGGTGAATAGAGACCTTTCCATTTCACACACACTGGTGACTGCATTATTAGTTTGGTTAATAGTGTGTCTTCACCTTCTGGGAAGGGGTTTGTGGCTTTAACACCGTGTTGTGCTTTCTTAGAGTATCTTATGACTGCCCTGACCCAGCATGCTTGCCCTTGCAGACAGCAATCAGTGAAAACTACCAGACCATGTCAGACACCACTTTCAAAGCCTTACGCCGGCAGCTGCCCGTGACCCGCACCAAGATCGACTGGAACAAAATCCTCAGCTACAAGATTGGCAAAGAAATGCAGAATGCCTAATGCAGGAGCAAGGGGGTGTATGAAACGTTCGTGTGCAAAAAAAACAAATGTGGTCCTATGCCAAGTAGATGGTTTCTAAACCAGAGCAGCATTTTTTAGGGCTTTCAAAGTTAACAGGTTTTCTAGCCTCAGAGGGAACCGTGGAACAAATAGCCTTGTCTTTGTGTTTTGTGTTTCCTGCCACATAAACTTCCTGTTGTAACTGCATTTAATAGGTCATTTTAATTCAGCCATTCATGGCTCTGAAGTATAGCTGTTTTCAATCACTGGTTGGAAAACTTCCTAGCTGGAAAAGCCCTATTGTAACCCCCGAGGAGGGTGCAGAGTGTTCCCTTCACCTGTATACAGCACTCCAGGTACTCCAGTGAGTTTGTCAAACCTGCCAACAGCTCACGGCACTGCAAGACACAGTAAATGCAAGACAGTGAGTCCTCGTGTATCCTTATTCCTGACCTCCATGAAGCAGAAAGCCTTCAGGCTTAGATTTTACTGTACAAAATGAGTTTACAGGATCCTTTACAGAGCTCCCTACTCACCCAGCTCTTCCAGGGACGTAATTTTTTTTTAACTCTGAATATTTGATCCATGTTCCCTAAAAGTGAACGTTTGCTCTCCCCTCCCTCGTGTACGTACGGTTACCAGGCATTTACATTTTTACAGAGCTACAGGTTCCTGTGTTTACTCACTGCTGATCCACAAGGGCTGAATAGCGATTAAAAATGCAAATGTCGACAAAATAGTAGGTATGTTGTGCTTTAATGCTTTGTGGCAGGTTCATAGATTTGTACCACAGGTGTATGGATGGATAGTGTACAAAATAAATAAACTTGCACCAAAGTGAGAGAAAAATTTTTTTCCCTTTTGTCTCAGTTGTGGCCAGTTTCTTGTCATACATAGAGGGATTTTGATGTGGATCTCTTCTACATGCTTGCTACATGTTACTGTATTTTTTTCCTTGTTAACATCACAAGTAGCAGTCCTGCTAGTTTGTGTGAAGGGGAGGTTGAAGAGACACATAAACCTTTCTCAGAGTTCAGAATGTGGATTCACTGCAAAATGAACCCCCTTTGCTTTTGTTTGCACTTGTTATCACTGGGCCACCTTGCAGGTTCTGGTTTTTAAACTGCCTCATGTCTTCCTGTTTCTAAATACACAAAGGAATGGGTTGGGAAGAGAGGGATGGGGCTGCCTGTGCATTGCACCTCAGGTTTTGCGCAGTAATACCACAAAATAAGTGTGTCTATCCTTTGTGAGTTTTGTCTAAATAAAATATATTTGTATTTGCTGTTCAGACTGACCATTCATCCCTCAGGCATCCTCTGTATCAACTAGTCTAGTGCAAATACACTGGTCTTTGTTTAAAGCCATTTGTGTCTGTTCTTCCATAGTCTCACTAGTGCCTGGTGAAGGCAGATGCCCAAAGGCTGGGAAGTGGTGGAGTCACCATCCCTGTAAGTGTTCAAAAATATGTGGATTGGCACTTGAGGACATGGTTTAGTGGTGAACACAGTGGTGGGTTATGAAGCCAAAAAACCTCAGAATAAAAGCAACTGCTAAGGACACTTTTGGGTCTATTAGCAGCAAAGGTAGTTATTGCAATGTTGGGAAGAAAGGCAGTTTGCACTGCACAGACTTGCTCCAAATCATCAGTGCAAAACCAGCTAATTTATACATTCGAAATACATGAGTGCAACATCGTAACATACGTATTCGTGTGGTTACAGCATCTAATCATACATATTGAAGGTGGGCAGAGTCCAGGCGGGGCTTGGGGCAACACTTTCCAGATTGTTCTCTGGGCATGATTTTTAAGTGGTTGTTTCCGCTCTTCAGTCTCATCTAGGTGGTCTTCAAAAGTCTTCCAAAGAGTTGACTTTTTCAACTTGCTTTGTTAAACGACCTGGTCACTGAAGCTTGTATAAACCCTTGGCTCGTGGCCTTCCTATCTTATTCAAATGTCCACCTTATCTTAATTTATGACCACTAGGTTGGTTGTGTAGCGCTCCTGACATTCTAAGATTAGGCTTTAGGTCCAGTAAGCAGAACAGAAGGAGCTGTCAGTGTTCTTGCTGTGTTCCCCTGGCAACTCAGGCAGAGCAGGTACTGAGCAATTTTTCTCACAGAGCAGGGTACCTTTTACTAACTCAGTCTTGCTCCTGTTTCATTTGATGGTTGGACTTGATTTTAAAGGTATTTTCCAAACTTAATGATTCTGTGATTAAAGCAGGGGGTGGTATCACTCCAAACCTCAAAGAAACCTCCAAACTCCAAAAACTCCACTTTGTTCCACTTGTAACACACTTCCTTTCTCCTGCTTGTGTCCTGCCCGGCACAGAGCAGGGCTGTGCTGCAGGCTTTGCTCAGTGCTGAGCTACTCAAGGACACCTCGTGGGGAGGGTCCCCTCCCTGCAGCAGCGCCCAGGGCAGATGAAAGCTTGTGTGGGCCGGTGCCTCAGGTGCTGTGCCTGTGGCCCTGGATCCATCCAGGAAATCGCGGCAGCAATTCCAAGAATGTGAGGCTGAAGCGGGGCCCAAGATAAGGCTGCTCAGACAACACAGCTTTTATCTGCCTCAAGGCTAGTCTTCCCCTGCCCTTCGGTTTCACTGAAAGTAGTTCACCGCCTTTGTTCCAGCCTTAAGAGCCTTTTCTATCTCTCTGTCCTTCTCCAAATCTTCAGCTAATCATCCTGCAGGCTCACTCCGTCCCTGGCCCTTCTCCCCCACCAGCCTCCCAAGAGCAGGCTCAGCTATCCTAGTCCCAGCCCCTCCTTCTTCCTTGGAAAAGCAGCACTTGGCATCTCTGACCTCCCTTGGGGCACTGACCAAGTGCCACATGCCCAGAGGGATTTGAATCCTAAAATCTGTTGACTGCTAGAGACCAGAGACTTCAGCAGAGCGGTGAATATCCTGACCTGGCTCTCCTGGAGCATACGAACATCAAAACCTGACCCCAGATGAATCACAGCGAGCAGGCACTGCTTCACTGAGCCAGGAAAGGCAAAGCTGGCCCTGCCCAGAGCCACGGGATGGGTCCTGCCAGCTCCTACAGCAGCCGGGCTCCTTTGCTGCCCCAGGAAAGAGTTTCCTGCCTGTTTACAAGATAAAAGTTTAAAGCTCCAACAGCTTTAAAAAAGTGGGGTTTTATAGCAGCAGCTCAGGGAGCACCATCCTCACCAGGCAGGCTGGGGGTGAAAGCACAGGAAACCTGAGACAGAAACCAGCCCCTGGTGCTGCCGGGTCCCTCTTTATAGAGCGGCTGCCCCTCCTCGCTGGGACCAGGAGTGCAGCACACCTGGGCACCTCCGCTGCCCCTCCACCCCGGGCACAGCCATGCCACACACCTGGGCACCTCCGCTGCCCCTCCACCCCGGGCACAGCCATGCCACACACCTGGGCATCTTCTGCTGCCCCTCCACCCCGGGCACAGCGATGCCACACACCTGGGCACCTCTGCGGCCCCTCCCCCCCGGGCACAGCCATGCCGCACACCCGGGCACCTCTGCTGCCCCTCCACCCCGGGCACAGCGATGCCACACACCTGGACATCTTTTGCTCCTCCCCGCGGGGGCAACATCATCAGGGGGCTGCAGGTGAGAGGGTGACAGCCAGCTCAGACTGACGCCCCGCAGCCCGGGCTGGCCACCCGTCCGTCGCTTCTGGGGTCACCTGGCGATGGGGAGGACGTGCCTCGGGGTCCCGGGTGGGTCAGCCCCCTGCCCAGCCTCTCCCCTCCCAGCCTGGGCAAATCCCCCCCTCCGGAGCCCTCCGTGGGGCGCGGGGACCCGGGTGCGGCTCTGCGCGCCGGGCGCGGGGCGATGCTGCGGGGCGGGAGCCGCCACCGATGTCCCCCCTGGGATGTCCNCCCCCCCCCGCCGGTGCAGGCGGGCGGGCCCGAGGCCGCACGGCCCCTTTCGCTTTCGTTTCTCCCCGATCGACCAGCCCCGGGTCAGCCCAGCCCAGCCCAGCCCAGCCCTGCCCTGCCCGGTTTAGCCTGGCACGCGTCGGCACGGCCCGCCACACCTTGGCACACCTTGGCCCGGCTCGGCACGGCGCGGCTCCACCATGCCGCGGTTCAGCGTGGCTGAGGCCAGGCGCTGGGGAGATCAGTTCGTGCAGTTCCTGCAGGACACGGGCCGGGAGCGGGAGACACAGCGGGAAACCCTGCGGAGCATCTACAGCCAGGAGTTCCGGGCCAGGTGAGAGCCAGACCGGGCAGCATCGCCTGGGACGGTCCCCCCGGCCAGCATCGCCTATTCCCCCCGGCTGGCACTGCCCGACCCCCGGGCAAGCGTCCCCGGTGCCCGCCCGCCCGGTGTCACTGGTCCTCAGCGCCATCCCGGGGCCCCCAAGCCCCTGGGTGTTGCCGCAGTCCTGCTGGGATGATTCCCAGCTCCGTAGGACCTCAGCAGCTGTCTGGGCCAAGCCTGGGGTGCCCACTGCCCTCCACAGCCCCCAGCCGGCCCCGCTGGCACCGCTCGCGCTGGCCCTTGTGCAACATCCCCGCTGTTAATCATTGCCAGAGCCGGCGCTGGTGGGCGGCCAGGTGAGCCCCGAGGTGCGGGAGGAGCCACCCGCGGGGGCACTGCTGCAGTGGCTGTGCCTTGGAGGGGCCCCCAGGTGTGCCAGCGCAGCCCCTGGGGCTGTGCCAGGTCCTGGCCCCTCTGGGTGGCATCTTCTGTCAAGGATCTGGGCATGGGGAGAAGTCTCTGCCCTGCTGCTGCTTCAGCTCTGGCAGGGACAGGGACTGTGTGGCTGTCAGGGCCATGGCACGGCTGGAATGGCCATGGCACGATTGGAACAGCCATGGGACGGTTGGAACGGCCATGGCACATCTGGAATAGGCATGGCACGGTTGGAACGGCCATGACACAGCTGGAGTAGCCATGGCACAGCTGGAATGGCCATGGCACAGCTGGAATGGCCATGGCACGGTTGGAACGGCCATGGCATGGCTGGAACGGCCATGGCACAGCTGGAGTAGCCATGGCACAGCTGGAATGGCCATGGCACAGCTGGAACAGCCATGGCACAGTTGGAACAGCCATGGCACAGCTGGAACAGCCATGGCACAGCTGGAGTAGCCGTGGCACAGCTGGAACAGCCATAGCATGGCAGGGAGTTGAAGGATCAGCCTGCAGGGTTGTGAGATTTGCCCAGGCCAGTGGGAAGCTCCAGTCCTTCTCCTCCTGGCGCAGAGGGGAGCCGTGCCCCTGGCAGTGCTCTGTCCCTCACGAACCCTCTCCCTCGTCCCTGCAGCATTGACATGAGGATTCCCAGCTTCTCCTGCATTTTGTATGCCCTGAGAGTGACCCATCGAGCGCAGGTGTACGGGCAGGTGGTGCAGCTCAAGCAGGTGAGGGAGGCCCCTTGGCTGGGGCAGTGCCCACCGGGCCCGGGACCCCCGGCAGGCCCCCAGGGCAGGGCTGACGGTGGCTGCCCCTCGCAGGTGAGGAGGCGCGTGGTGGTGGCAGACCAGTACCGCAGACCCAGGAGCAATGCGCAGACGTCGGAGCCCGCGCCCTCGTCGGGGCAGCAGCCCAGCTCTGCTCCAGCGATGCCCCTGAGCCGCGCCAGGCAGCGGTATGGCCAACAGCCCCCTGCCCTGCAGAGCCCCCGAGCCCCCCAGCCCGGCGGGCAAACCTGACCCTCCGTCCCCACAGCGCCGAGCTCGTCCGTGGGAAGCACGGCGTGGAGATCGTCTCGGAGTACGACCACGGCGATGGAGAGATCCGCTTCCCGGTGGTGCCGGGCGAGGCGCGGACGGTCACCGTGCAGGTGCAGAACCGCGGCACGCAGGTGGTGACGCTGCGGCGGTGCCAGCCACGCCTGCAGCCACGGGAGCTCTCCTTCACCGATGAGCAAGGGGTGACTCAGGGACAGGCCCTGCTGCTGCACCCGGGTAGGGGCCCGTCCTGTCCCATCCCCTGCCCCGCCGGAGGGCACGCGGGACCCAACGCTGCCCTCCTCGCCCTGCAGGTGGCACATACCCCATCCAGGTGCGGTGCCTCACCACCTGCAACGGGCACTTCAGCGCCGTGGTGACCTTCGAGTTCCTCAAGGAGCCGGATGAGCCCTTCAGCATCTCGCGCTACATCGCTGCCATCGCCGAGAGCCAGCTGGCCAAGGACCTGGGGCCCTCGGCACCATTCCAGCCTTACCAGGTCGGCCTCCAGCACCCTGTCACCGTCATCACCGAGGACGGCATCCCCCCCAACAGGTATGTGGCAGCCACCTGCTGCCCTCCTGAGCAGAGGGACCCAGTTGTCTGGCACCCCAGGAAAGTGCTCCTTGTCTGTGCAATGACTGGTGACAGAGGGACTGGGGACACTCTGCCTGTTGGGATGGTCATGGCCCAGCCCTGCTGTCCCCTCCACCCAGCTCCCTGAAAAATGAACTGGAGAGGGAACTCCCCCTGGGCACCTACCAGTACCCGAAGAACCTCAAGGACACAATCCTGCAGGGACCCAACACCAACGGCAGCTCTGCCTGGGCTGACATGCGGTGAGTGCCAAGGGCTGGGGGCAATGCCAAGAGGTCCCCCCAGGGCCAAGGTGTCTCTGGGACACAGTGACACCCCTGCTGCCCGCAGCTTGCTGCTGGAGGCACCTCTGCAGGCTGATAACTACCACCAGAAGTTCCAGCTGCTGCTGTACCTGGAGGAGATCCAGATGGAGGTGGACATCCGGCGCTATGACATGCAGGACGTGACCATGGTGCAGGACAGGGGGCTGCTGGTCCTCGATGTGTGTAGGGGAATGCAGGGCGGTGGGAGGGGTGCCAGGGTTCCCAGGGATCCTGGCATCACAGCAGCCATTTGGCACAGGTGCCCGGCGTGGCCGAGAACCGCCCGTCCGTGCTGAGGGGGGACCACCTCTTTGCCCACCTCAGCAGTGAGCGGGACCACTCCCCGCTTGTCCAGTACAAGGGCTACGTGCACAGCGTGGAGCTCGAGAAGGTCAAGCTGGGCTTCTCCTCCAAGTGAGTGATGTCTGGCCTCAGCAGCCTCAGTCAGAGATGCTGAAGGCCAGCAGCTGGTTGGGAAGGGCCAGGAGGGTATGGGGGAGTGTCAACACCACTCCTTCCCAGGCTGATGAATAAGTTTGTGAAGAACCTGAAGTTCGACGTGACCTTCACCTTCAACCGGCTGCCGCTGCAAGTGCAGCACCGCGCTGCAGTCCTGGCCATGCCCCGTGGCTTGTCCAGCCTCCTCTTCCCCTCTGCCTCCTGCAACAAGTCCCTCTTCCCAGGCCCCTTCCAGCCCCGGTGAGTCGCCAGTTCCATGGGCTGGGAGGGTCTGAGGGGATGGAGAGGATGGAGGGGTGGAGGCGGTGGAGGGGATGGGTGGATGGAGAGGGTGGAGAGAATGGAGGGGATGAAGGGAATGGAGGGGTGGAGGGGGTGCAGGGGACAGGGACCAGCAGCACAGTCTCTGCTCCCTCAGGTGGTTCGACCGCAAGCTGCAGGCAAACGAGGAGCAGTGCAGGGCTGTGACCCACATCGTGATGGGGATGTCCCGGCCGGCCCCCTACCTCATCTTCGGCCCCCCCGGCACCGGCAAGACGGTCACTGTGGTGGAGGCCATCAAGCAGGTGAGCAGGGGGTGCCCAGGTCCAGCCCCAGGCACTGCTGCCCACCCTGACCCATGGGCTCAGCACTGTCACCTCCTCCCACCCAGGTGTGGACATGCTTCAAGGAAGCCCGGGTCTTGGCCTGTGCCCCTTCCAACAGTGCCGCAGACCTGCTGTGCCAGCGCCTCATCACAGACATCGCCCCTCGCTACGTCTACAGGCTCATCGCCAGCTCCAGGAGCTACCAGGAGGTGCCCGCTGATATCAGGGTAGGTGCCTGCGCCTCCACCCCAGCGTCCTGCCAGCACAGCTGCCCTGGCAGCCCCCAGGGACCTGGACCCCACCCAGTGCCTGCCTTCCAGCCCTGCTGCAACTGGGATGATGAGCAGAGCAGCTACGTGTACCCGAGCAAGGAGCACCTGGGGCGCTACCGGATCCTCGTCACCACGCTGGTGACAGCGGGGAGGTCAGAGGGGCTGGCATTGCCCCAGTATCTGGGGGGGTGGGCCCAGGGGCTGCCTTGCAGCCAGGCTGTGAGGGCAGCCCCTCTGGGCTTCAACGGGGAGGGGGAGAGGAGGGCAGGCAGCAGGGCAGACCTCTCCTCTGCAGGAGGAGGAGGATGAAGGGAAGGGGAGGAAGGACGGCCAGGTGGGGCAGCGATGCCGAGGCAGCCTCATTGCACCTCTCCTCCAGGCTGGTGTCAGCCAACTTCCCCCCTGGGTTCTTCTCCCACGTCTTCATCGATGAGTGTGGCCAGGCAGTAGAGCCGGAGAGCGTGGTCGCCATCGCCGGTGAGTGGTGCCTGGGTGCTCTCCGGGGCACCCACACCTCTGCGTGGCCCATCCCTACTGAGCTCTCCCTGTCCCCAGGGCTCCTGACACCCATGGACCAGAAGACCAACCCCAACGGGGGGCAGCTGGTGCTGGCAGGAGACCCCAAGCAGCTGGGCCCCGTCCTGACCTCGCCGCTGGCCATCGAGCATGGTTTGGGTGAGCGGGGAGAGGGGTGGGAGCACTGCTGGTGCCAGGGGGGCGAGCAGCCTTGCAGGGAGCCATGGCATCTCACTGGGCACAGGCACCTCGCTGCTGGAGAGGCTGATGCTGCACAACCCCCTGTACCAGAAGGCCAGTGGAGGATACAACCCACAGTTCGTCACCAAACTGCTCTGGAACTACAGGTGGGGACAGGGATGGTGCAGGCAGGAGTGGGGCTGCTCTGGGACCACAGCTCCACCCAGGATCTCTGTGTGTCCCCCAGGGCCTCGTAGTGCCCCAGTGGTGTGGGAGATGGGACTGTGCCTGCTGTCCTGGGCGCACAGTGCCTTGGAGGGCACAGGACCCACATGGCACCCATCCTGGGCACTGTGCTGACTTTTCCAGGTCCCACGAGACCATCCTCAGGATCCCCAACGAGCTCTTCTATGACAGTGAGCTGAAGGCGTGCGAGACTGATGGGCTTGATGTCCGGAATCTCTATTGCAACTGGGAGGAACTTCCCAGAAGAGTGAGGGGGGCAACAGGGAAGGGGCTGGGGCAACTCCCGAGGCACAGGCAGAGCAGAGACCAATGTTCTCCATCCCTAGGGCTTCCCTATCATCTTCCATGGAGTTCGTGGTGAAGACCAGAGAGAGGAGAAGAGCCCCTCGTTCTTCAACACAGCTGAAATTGAGGTGCTGGTCGACTACCTCAAGAAGCTGCTGCAGAGCCGGGGCAAGCGGGGCTGCCCCACGGTGTCCCCCAAGGAGATTGGCATCATCTCTCCCTACAGGAAGCAGGTGAGGGGCTCTGCAGGTAGGGCATGGGCAGAGACCTCCCCAGGGGACGCTGGAATGGATGGGATGGCTCTGTGGTGGCCGGACTTTGCCACATGCCTCCCCCCAGGTGGAAAAGATTCGGAAAGCCATCACCTCCCTGGACCCCGTCCTGCGGAGGCTGGCGGACATCAGCCAGCTGAAGGTGGGTCCTGGGCGTGGAGAGGAGCCCACCCTGCTGCAGGAGGGGGCAGCCCTGCCAGCCCCAGCCTGGGGGTGCTGCCAGCCCCTCACCTGCTGTCCCTGCCCCAGGTGGGCTCCGTGGAGCAGTTCCAGGGCCAGGAGCGGCGCGTGATCCTCATCTCCACCGTGCGCAGCTGCAGCACGTACCTCCAGTTCGACGAGACCTTCAGGCTGGGCTTCCTCAAGAACCCCAAGGTACTTCCACTGCCCCAAGCAGACCCTTCTGTGCCCTGGTTCCCTCCGGCAGGCACGGCTGCTCCGGGTGCCACAGCAGTGGGGCTGAGAGGTGCTGCAGCCAGGTAAAGCCCTCTTGGTGTGTCCCCTTCAGAGGCTCAACGTGGCCCTCACCAGGGCCAAGGCTCTGCTGATCGTGGTGGGTAACCCGATGGTGCTCAGCAAGGACGAACACTGGCACAGGTGAGCTGTTCCTGGCCCCTGCCACAGACCACTGTCACCAGTGCCTGCTCCTCCCTGCTGCTGGCACAGCTCAGGGCCATGGAGCAGCGAGGCCAGTGCCACCTCCTGCCCACTCTCCCTGGCTCTGCACCCGCAGGTTCCTCAGGTACTGCAAGGAACAGGGTGGCTACACGGGGTACCCCTATGAGGAGGAGAGCACAGACACGGACAGACTGACTGCCGACCTCCAGGGGCTGCGGCTCAACATTTAACATGAAGACGAGCAGGGCTGGGCACTGCCAGTGGGGCCCTGGCACCAGCAGGGTGCTGGTCCTGCCCTGCCAGCACCCCGGGGCACCAGCACAGCCAGTGTTAGGGTTAGAGGCACCAGGAGGCTTCTCCTGCCCCAAATGAGACAGGGCTTAGGATGGGTCCTCACTTATGGGTTGCCTGTCCCTACCCCCAAGTCAGGGGCTGGTTTTGCCATGAGGTTTCTCTGCAGGAAGCCCACGTGAGAAAGGAGGAGAAGCCCCATGAAGCTCCAGCCCCCTTGGCCTGCCCCTGGCCTGCAGCAGCCCCTGTTCTCCCCATCTTGGTCCTGGAATGCTCCATGCATCCCTGTGGAGTTGGGGCTGAACCCACTGGACCAGAGGATGCTGCCAGACTTTTGCCAGCCACAGGGCCTGGCACAGACCATGGGGCAGGCAGGACCATGCCAGCACTGGACTGGGACCACTCTCCATTTTAACCAGTTTTTGACACAACTGTGGCAAATAATTCTCTGTGTCTGGTCTCACCAGTGAAAGCCTTAAGCGAGAGTCCAGCCTCCAAAGAGCATGGCTGGGTGCACAGGGGAGCCCAGTGCTGCTGTGGGGGTGACTGGGGCAGGCAGGGACCTGGACGAGCACAGTGGGGCTCAGCTCCCCACTGGGCAACTGTGTGACCTGAGAGCTGGCATGGCTGTGCAGGCATTCGGTTTCCCTGCAATAAATATTTAGAGAAACACCGTCTATTGAGTCTGGGGTTCTGCTATAGCAGGGACAGCCTCACTGCAGCCTTGTCCTGACCTGCTCCAGAGCCAGGGTGGTGACAGTGGTGACAGCAGTGCCCACCATCTGGGCACTGGGCACAGCTGGGAAGTTCCTGCCCGGCCCTTCCTGTCTAAGCTGCTTCCTGGCTCTCACCCAAGCACACGATGCTGCAGCAGCAGCTGAAGCAAGAGGAGCTGTGGGCCAAGCAGGTCCCCTCCCTGCCACACGTGGGCTCAGTCCCCAGGCAGGAGCCTGGAGCAGCAATGGGCACAAAGGACAGCTGGAAGGATGCCACGCTAGCAGAGTTACAATTACTAAAATACCAATTTGCATTTATTCTCCCAATTACACAGCTCAGTTTACTGGTGCCAAGGCTGTGACCGAGGCAGACTCGAAGGCGGCGATCCCGGCAGAGCTGGGCACACATCCCGGGAGCAGAGCAGTCCTGGCAGCACCGAGCCCGGCTCTGCCCACAGCCAGGGCTCAAGATGCCCAGGGAAGTCTGTGCAACCCCGCTGTGTGCTGCCTGCACCGCCGAGGGGAGCGGGCAGGGCACCCCGAGGGCACAGCACACCCCACACACCAGCTGTGGGCAGCATCCAGGGGCACCTCCCCTGCCCAGAGCTGGGGAGGGAGAGGGAATACCGTGGCAATGCCCACGGGAAGGGCAGAACTGGGGAGATCAGTACAAAACGGGGCGACACAAACACCCGGCCCACGGAGGGCAGCGGGCACTGAAGGCACTGGCCCCTCGTGGCCCTGGAATCTCACAGGGACACCCCATGGGCTGGGCTGGCAGCTCTGGTGCAGAGGGTGCAGGGCAGGTACTGGCACCTCGAGGTCCCGCTTTGGCTGCCAGTGCTCCCTGCCCGGGCAGGGCAGGGCAGGCAGGTGCTGTGCAGGTGCCCGGGGGCTGCTCAGAGCAGCGGGCAGGCTCTGCGCTTCTTGTTCTTGCGGACCTGCAGGCCGGCCCGGGTGGCCATCTCGAACACCTCCCGCACCCCCTCCTTCGTCTTGGCCGAGCACTCGAGGTAGCCGAAGGCGTTGATCCTGTTGGCCATGTCCCTGCCCTCCTCTGGCTTCACCGGCTCCTGGCAAGCAGTAAAAAGAGGGCTTGGAAACATTGCCAGGACACAGTGGCCGCTGCCCTTGGGGCATCCGGCTCATCGTGCCAGGACCCAGCACGGGCAGAGGCAGCGGGACACGGGGCTGGCCCCACCTGCTTCATCTTGGCCAGCTCCCGCCGCGTGTGCTCGTCGTTCCGCAGGTCCTTCTTGTTCCCCACCAGGATGATGGGCACGTTGGGGCAGAAGTGCTTCACCTCTGGCGTCCACTTCTCAGGGATGTTCTCTGCAATGAGCACACGTGGCACATCATGAGCTGAGGAGCTGCTCTTCCCCAGCAGCCTCCTCGCAGGAACCAGCCCTGGGATTTTCCCATAGGAAGCAGGACTGCCCCATGGCATCCTTCTCTCCCAACACCTCAACCCAGCCAGCAAGTACCCTGGAGCACACACAAAGCCAGGGCACGAAGAGGAGCTCTGGCATCCCTCTGGGGCTTCCTGGACCCGTGGGGGTGCAGCAGCAGCAGCACCCAGTCCTGGGGGAGCCCCAGGTCCCCCCTCACTCCCCACTCCCTACCGAGGCTATCCGGGCTGTCGATGGAAAAGCACATGAGGATAACATCTGTGTCTGGGTAGGAGAGGGGCCGCAGCCTGTCATAGTCCTCCTGTCCTGCTGTGTCCCACAGGGCCAGCTCCACCTGCGAGGGGAGAGGGACACAGCTCAGTAGCTCCACAAGCCAGGAGTGACAGATTTATCTCCCTCAGGTATAGCCGTTGTCTTCCCCAAACTGGGGCAGGCTCGGGGTGATCCAGAAAGGCAGGAGCCGTGGGGCTCCGAGCCATGGGGACCAGCCCTGGTGGACAGCATGGGACAATGGGAGCAAGGGGACAGGACTGGCCATGGCCCTTACCTGCTTCCCATCTACCTCTATGTCAGCGATGTAGTTCTCGAACACGGTGGGCACGTAGACCTCGGGGAATTGGTCCTTGCTGAACACGATCAGCAGGCACGTCTTCCCGCAGGCGCCGTCTCCCACGATCACCAGCTTCTTCCTGATGGCTGCCATCGCTGTGGGCACAGGGGCAGGTGGGCACAGCCGTGCGGGCAGCCCCTGCTCCCAGCCCCCAAAGTCCTGCGTGTGATGGCCAGGATGGTGCTGGACACAGGCACCCGGGCACATCCCACCAGGAGCACCCAGGGACAGCTAGGACGGAGGCACCCCCAGCCCCTCCGGACACTCCTCTGGCTCCAGCACACACCACCTCATGCAAGAACTGGCCTGACTGGAACCATTTACACCCAGCACTGCTGCTGTGGCCGGGAGAACCATCCCAGTGATGTCCCAGCCATGGTCAGTGCTGGTGGCTGCACGCAGGGACCTCGTGTGAGGTGATGAATTGTTCTGCCTTACCCACCCCACAGGGCACCAACACCCCAAACATCCGACCCTCCCGGGGCTTTGCTGTGCTACCACCCAGGGGAACAGCATTTCAGACAGCCTCGGAGCGCCACACACACCCTGGCTTCATTTCAGACTACAAATTCTTCGGGGCAGAAACTGTGCTCCGGGTTTCACCCAGGCCAGCTCACCAGCTCCCAAATAATCCGATCAGCAGCTGGAACGCGCCAGGCTGAGCTCTTGGAGGTCCAGACAAGCAGGCCCTGAGTGCCTGGCACCCAGGACCAGGCTGGCCCTGGCCCAGCCTGTCTGACAAAGGAGCCTTTGCCACAGAACCAGGAGAGCCGACGCTGGCACCGGCAGCGGGAGGAGCTGCCAGGCAGCCCTCAGAAAACACAGGAAAACCCACTGCAAAGAGGGTGCCTTTCTGCCCCAAGGCTAAAGGATGCAACCCTGCAAGGAAAACTATGCCTTCGCATCCCTCATTTTCAAAAGGGGATTACAGCCGAGCCTGGGAATTGCCCAGGACAATGCCATAAAACGCCTGGCACAGCATCTGAATGAGCCATGAGAAAACCAGACGTGGTGGGATCACATCCCCCCCAACCTCGGGACCAAAATCTCTTTCCCATCTCCAGCTTCCCAGACGCCTCAGTCCAAAGAGTCTGACCCACTCCTGAAGTGCCTTTGGCACATGACCAGCTCCCTGTCCCAGGAATGACACAAGCTGACAGCTCAGGGTTTAATCCCTAAAAATTCACACTGCTCTGGGGGGAATCACAGGTGGCCAGAGAACTGCTCCTGAAGGCAGGGACATGCCACGTCCCCCCCACCAGCCTGGGAGGCAGGATGGGAAGGATCTGGGGTGCTGGAAGCCCTGGGAACATTCAGGGCAAATAACCCTGATGCATGGAACTTCAGGTGGATCACACTGGGATCGTGCTGGGATCACCGAAGGAAGGTCAGGACATCATAAGCCTGGCATTTAACCAGGGCACAGAGCCCTTACGGAAGGCAGGGCACCTGTCCCCACCCTGGTGACCACAGCCACACCCTGAGCCAACAGAAAAGGGAGGAAAAGAGGAAAAACCCGAGTCTGGCTGCATCATAATTAGCTGCAAGTGAAGGATTAAGAAGCGAGCCTGAACGGCACTTGCATTCCTCTCTGTCCCATTGGCACTGTTGGGCAGGTCACCGCTGTCACACAAACCCTGGGACCACCCCAGTCTCACAAATCAAACTGCCCATAGGTTTGGGGAGAAGAGAGATGGTTTCCACCCAAGGCCAGACCAGCCCCTGCCGCAGCCCTGGACCTTTGCAGGGTCCCAGCACTTGGGCTCACGAGCGGAGGCAGGAATGGTTCGTGGCTGCCGAGGGCCATGGAGCTGTTAATAGAAATACTTGTAAGGTGAGAAGGGTGAGGACCAAGGGCTGCATCCGGCAGGACCCAGCGCTCCTCGGCCAGCAGCCTCGGGGTCAGGCACACATCCCACTGGGGCAGCACGTCCACGGAAAGGGTGGGCATGTTTGTGCAACACTGAAGCTGAGGGAAAAATAAAGGCGGCCCAAAGGGTCCCTTTTAGGGAACGGGGGCACTTTTTAGGGAGGCAGGGGCTGAGCACGGAGGGGGAACAGCTCCTGCCCCTATTCCTCCCGTGCCCACAGTGCCAGTAGGGGCAGCCGGCCAGGAGCTCATCCCGAGGAGACACAGTTTGTGTCATGGAGGCAGATACAAGGGCTGGAGGAGTGTGCTGGCTCCTGCCCACTTGAGGAGGACAACATATCCCCACACACACAGAAATGCATCACCCTTAGAGTCACAGAGTCATTAAGGTTGGAAAAGACCTCCAAGATCATCTAATCCAACCCTTGTTGCAAACCATCCTTCTCATCTGACCGAAGGCTCATCCTCTCTCCAGCAGCATGTCCACAGTGGGACAAAAGGACAGCTCAGGGACAAAAACCATCTGTTTACTCAGACTCAGAGCCGCTTGGCCCGCAGCAAAACACGATTTGCTGCTCTGAGACTCCGTATCTGCAAGAGGCACGGAGGAGGAGCGGCAGTTTGGGCTGAGCCATTATCTAACCCACCCCACCAGCAGACACATCTGCAGCGTGAGCAGCAGCAGATGCCCAAGGAGACAAACACCGGGACCTGCCCGTGCCCAGCCTGCAGACACTGGATGGAAACCAAAAACCAAAACCAACCGGAGTGGCGCAGCTCCTGCCCACACAGTGCCCCGTCGAGGGGACGGCGGATGCTCCAAGCAGAGCAGTCACTGCCCCAGAGCTCCTTCCCACGGCCTCCCTCGTCCCCCCTGACCCGGGACGGCTCCCGAGCCCGGCGTGATGCCGAGCGCTGACTCAGAGGGCAGAGGCACCGTCCCCACCCAAAAACCTCCGCACAATTCATTCCATTACTCACGAGAGGCGGCCAGAAATAGCCCATTACTAATGCGGAGCTGGCGTGCAAAGGCGAGCAGGGCAAGGAGGCCGGGAGGGCTGGGAGCCCTGGGGGCCGCCTGGGTGCCCCATCGGTGCCCGGGAGCCGGCGGCTGGCACGGCACCAGCAGCAGATGCCAGCAGCACTGCCCCAGGAGAGACCAGCTCCTCTGCCAGGGATGCTCTGCTGCTCGGCAGGATGGGGAGGCTGGTGCAGAGGCTCCTGCGCTGTGAGAGTGGGACGTGAAGACAGACAGGGCAATCCCAAACACAAAAGCAGGAGAATGGACTGGGAGCAGCCCTGAGGAGAAGGACTTGGGGGTGCTGGAGGATGAGAAGCTCAACGGGACCCAGCAATGTGCACTGGCAGCCCTGAAAGCCCCACGTGTCCAGAGCTCATCCCACAGTGTGAGCAGCAGGGGAGGGGGGATTCTGCCCCTCTGCCCTGCTCAGGGGAGACCCCCCTGCAGAGCTGCCTCCAGCCCTGGGGAACAACATCAGAAGGACATGGAGCTGCTGGAGCCAGTCCAGAGGAGGTCACAGAGATGCCCCAGAGGCTGGAGCCCCTCTGCTCTGGAGCCAGGCTGGGAGAGCTGGGGGTGCTCACCTGGAGAAGACAAAGCTCCAGGGAGACCTGAGAGCCCCTTCCAGTGCCTGAGGGGGCTCCAGGAGAGCTGGAGAGGGACTTGGGACAAGGGCTGGAGGGACAGGACAAGAGGGAATGCCTTCAAACTGACAAAGGGCAGGGTTAGATAGGATATTGTGATGGAATTCTTCCCTGTGAGGGTGGGGAGGCCCTGGCACAGGTTGCCCAGAGCAACCCATCCCTGGAAGTGTCCAAGGCCAGGTTGGACAGGGCTTGGAGCAATCTGGTCCAGTGGAAGGTGTACCTGCCCGTGGCAGAGAGTTGGAACTGGATGATCTTTAAGGTCCCTTCCAACTCAAACCATTTTTGGATTCTATGATAACGTGAGGAGAGCTTTACTATAATTGCAATCAGGCCAAACAATTAAAAGCACAGTCATCTACAACAAGACATGGAAATTCAGATTTTAAACTCTGTCAAGTGCCAACCACCCTGAGTTACAGCCAAGGCTTCCCAGCCACGCTGGCAACCCACTCCAAGCCAGCCCAGCAGCTCTGTGGAGTGAGCAGCACTCGTAGGGCCCCACTGGAGATGCCTCCTGCTCATCCATGGGGATAACAAGAGGGAGCAGCGACCGTGTGCCGGCATCTCCCACCGCCAAACCCCGCGGGGCCCCTGTGCCCATCCCTGCTGTGGGCAGGCTGGGGCCATGCCAGGGTGGCTGCGGGTTTAGGCTGTGCCACCGCTGCCAGCACCAGCCCAATCCCGAGCAGGCAGCGCCTGCAGCACGCCAAAGAGCTGCAACATGACCCCAGACTGCTCTGCTTTCCAAGCAGCTATTCTAAAGCCATCACCGTAAAATCAGCCAGGCTCCAGGGCAGCCCTGGTGTTATTGGCCTCTCCCAGCTTCAGTGCCTCAAAATGAGAAGTTCCTGCTGAGCAGGAAATGGGGAATTCCTCTGGCAGCAGGATGCGTCCATCATCCAGTGCCTGCCACAGGATCTCAGGAATCGCAGAGAAAGATGTTAACGCTTTGAAGGGCTCCAACCAGGGACAGAAATCTTTCAACGAGCCTCCCGAGCCAGGCTCGAGTTCCCAGAGGTAACAGAAGGGGTTTGTTCTAAAGCAGAAATTCCCAAGCGCCTCTAACAGCCCCACCCCAGCCAGACCTGTCCCAGCACAGAGCACAGCCCTGGCTGGAGGCACAGCCCCAAAGCCTGGGCAGGGCAGGGCAGGGCAGGGGGGACAGAGCTGTGCTAGGAGCAGCCCCTTCGCAGGGACAGCCCCCTGCCAGGGACACCCCCTTCCCAGGGACACCCCCAGTGCTGCCAGCATGGCAGGGCCAGCTCCCCACAGCCCCCAGACCTGGCAAATACCCCTCTCCAAAAAACCTCCTCGCCCAGGAGAGCGGAGCCAGGAGGAAGGTGAAGCCTCCAGGCAGTGCTCATGCAGCCACCAGCACTGCCCCCAGATCACTTTCTGGGGGAACGTGTTCCTGCCTTGCAGAGCTGCCACCAAGCATCTCCTCACAGGCTGCTCTTCAGAAAATATTCCTCTGCCCCAGCAACTCTGGCTGCTCCCTTTGGATGGGAGGTTCAGGGAAGAGCCAGCCCACAGCATGAAGCCCCATCACCCCAAAGCCACCCCACAGCAAAACTACAGAAGGAAAACCACCTCTTGGACCAGCCCAAGGTATTGCTGGCATTGCTGTGCCTTCAATTCAGCTAAACTTTTCATTAGTTTAACAAATAAAAGCATCCAAGTGCTGGGTTGGAGCGATTTAACTCTTGTTTAGGACAGAGCTGGGTAAACACAGCACAGACCAGGCTCAAGGCTATAGAGGAGCCACAAGGCACGTAACTGGATTTCAAAACTGCACACACACCTTTGGTTCAGGCCATGCAGGACCCCCGGCACCCAGACGGAGCAAGGAAAGGTTTCCTCCCCAGCACAGCCAAGGACAGGCTGTCTCCACTTCTAAACACGTCCGTGTGTGCGCACAGGGCCGGGGAGGGCACCTCAGGACAGGACCCTGAGAGGTGCCAGCAGGCAAACAAGAGTCACTGTGGCCAGCTCCAGGCCACCACGGGCACTGTGGGGGATGCTCCTCCAGAATCCCCCCGGGAGCAGCTCCTGCTCCATCACCAGCTCTGGCCAGCACAGTGACAGCCACAGCTGTCTCCAAGGTACAGTCATGGGAAGGGGACTGGAGGTGTTTGGGGACAGGGTGACAGCAGCACACGGGACATTGGCACACAGCTCTGCAGGGCTGTTTCACAACAGAGACAGTTTTAACTGGTTGGACTCACTGGTGCAACGAGAGGGTAAGTAAAGGTCCAAACAAAACCCCCCCAGGAATGCCCGCTGAGGGGAATTCCATTTGCTGAGACACTGAAACCATGGCCAAGGTGGCACAGGTACCACATGGGACTCTTACACAGAACTGCAGAACCATTAAGGTTGAAAAGCACAAAAAATGTTCCAAAAAGGGCTGGGAGCAAAGAGTGATGCCAAAGGGAAACACAACAGGCAGGGCAGAGCTCGGGCTCCCGGGCACATCAGAGCTCCAAGTGGCGCTGGTTTTGGCACAGCAGCATCTGCCATTGCACACTTGTGTAGCCCCCAGGCTGTGCAGCACAGCCCAGTCCCAGCCCTCGCCCAGGCCAACAGCCATCATTGGCACCCAGAGCACACCCACACGCCCCAGCGCCCACCCCTCCAAGCCTCCCACCCCGCCTGCCATCCCGCCTGCCTCCGCTGCCAAAACTGCCCGGCGCCAAGGAAAATGTCTGTATTTACCACTGGGAGAGCTGCCTGAAACCTTCCTCAGACCTCTCGACTTGCCATATCCAAACGACAAGCGACCATCAAAACAGCAGCTCAACTCAGTGCTCGAGTTTAGACCTCACCCATTTTTTTTTGGAGCTATTCTGTGGCCCTGACCAGGCAAGGCTGGGCTTACCACACACACTCGGGCAGCAAAGGGTGACCGCCCGGACCCAGACCCGGAGCAGAGCGCCCAGGCTGGCTCCTTTTCATTGCTAAATCCCACAAAAAACATCCACAAGCAAAACAGAGGAAGGGCCCTTGGAACAGAAGAATTTGAAAGCCTAAACAAAGCTCAAACCGCAAAGTGCTTGAGCTTTGTGGGAGAAGCTGCCTGCCCTTACCTCCTTTTCCAAAGGACATCATGCCATGTTCTTATTTTACCTCCCGCGGAAGCGACAGCCTTCCCAGCCTCCTGGCAGCACAAGGGTCTTGCTGACAGCTCCAAACAACATGCCCCAGTGCCAGCGGGTGCCTGTATTCGTGCAACGCCTGCCTGCCCCGGCGCCGCTCAGCGTTCGCTAACGCATTCCTTACTTTTCATGTCAATACGCCTCTCCAGTGCAAACGGCAAGTTGGGAGGTGAGCCCGGTTAAACGCTCCCGAAAACCTGTTGGAAGACAGTGACTTGGCTTATTTTCCACTTCAACGTTTCCCTCCCTGGAGAAGCCGCAGCTCTCAGGAACACGGATTCGAGTGGAAGTCCAAAAAAAACCTCACGCGGTCTCTACCTTGGGCCACTTGGAGCCGAGGGGGAGGAGCTGGACATAAACTGAAACTGTTGGGACACCAAAAGCACTCGGCAAAATAGAAACAAAATGCAACTGGCCTCGGTGACACACGGCCAGCCCAAGCTCTGCCTCCGGTTTCCCGGCGGGAAGGCTCTCGCAGGGGTGTGAGCGCGGGGGCTCAGCCCGTGCCCGCTGCCAGCCCACCCCACGCAGGTGCGGCCTGGGGGTCCCGCTGCAGCTCCCCCGGCGCTGTCGGGAGGCCGGGGCTGGACTGAGGGGGCTTGGCGGCCGCCGGGAGACTTGGCTGCCACACGTTCGTGCTGGAAAGGGCCGCGCAAGTCATGCTTTTGGAATGCTCCCCTGCTCCGAAGACATTACACAATTATTTCCCCTCCCCGCAAAGCCCCCCTAATATAAATGTTTAAGAATGAGCTCAGCAGCGAGCAAGGGGAAGTTTTTTCCTTTTTCTGAAGAAAACACAGAGTGGCTGCTCCGTGTGCAGGGCCAGGCATGGGGACACTGCTGGAGCAGGGCTGTGGGAGGGATGTGGCAGCAGCCCCTGGGTCAGTCACTGCCCTGGGGGGCAACCAGTACTCGGGACCCACAGCCCAAGGCCACCCTCGAGGGACAACCCGCAGTGCCCACAGTACAGCTGACCCATCCCTGCCCACACCCAGGAGCCCCCAGCCCATCCCTGCCCACACCCAGGAGCCCCCAGCCCATCCCTGCCCAATCCCACCCCACCCTGTCCTGCTGCACCCCATCCAGCCGGGCTGGGGCACCCACCCTGTGCCCTGCTCCCCCAGCACTGACCCCACACCCTGCCAGTAACTCCACACCTCAGCTCCCCAGTACACCCAGACCCCACACTTCACCAGTACCAGTAACCCCACATCCCACCAGTATGCCACATCCCCCCCCAAATGCCACAAGCAAACTTCGACCCCAGTTCCCCCAAATTCCACCAGTAACTCA
>VWZG01011057.1:525849-536386 GCA_013396735.1 Grallaria varia
GTGCCGAGCCGTGCGGGGCCGTGCCGAGCCGTGCGGGGCAGTGCCGAGCCGTGCGGGGCTGTGCCGAGCCGTGCGGGGCTGTGCCGAGACGTGCGGGGCTGTGCCGGGCTGTGCGGGGCAGTGCCGAGCCGTGCGGGGCCGTGCCGAGCTGTGCCCAAGTCCCCATCCATCCGCCATCGGAGCATCGCTCAAGGGGATGCTTTTCCCCCATAAGTGGGTCCCACACTCCTGCAGCGCCTCTGGAGATGATGCCTCACCCGCATATTATTTTCCTTGCCCCCCTAGCCAGGGGTCCCACACTCCTGCAGCGCCTCTGGAGATGATGCCTCACCCGCATATTATTTTCCTTGCCCCCCTAGCCAGGGGTCCCCCCCGTGAGAGCAGCACCACTCGAGGGGACACCTTTCCCTCCGTGTGTCGTATTTCGGGCAGCCCCCCAGAGCCAGTGCCAGAGTTTGCTCTGCCAGGGAAGGCTGACCCAGCAGGCACCAGCACATGCCCAGGCACCCACTCACTCCTCGAGGGACACCCCAGTGCCCACCACGACAGGCACAGCTGGCTGAGGGCCATGCCCCTGTCCTCGGGGTCTCTGTCCTCTCCGTGGGGACACTGGCAGAGGGGGGCTGTGGCACGGCAGGCCCCGCGCTGAGGTGACCCCGGTGCTGCTGGCAGGGGCTCTGGCTCCCCGTGCCCACCGCAGGCTGATGGCAGGGAGGACCAGGCAGCTGCTGCCCCCACACCATCCCCACTGCAAGGCAGAGCCTCCATCCCTGAGCCAGGGAGAGGCAGCCCCAGGGGCCTGGCCCAGACCCAGGCTCATAAACTGCTGCTATTTTAAGGACTGGAAGACAATTTTTCTTAATTTATCAAGCCCCAGGCCAGGAGCTGGTTCCAAAGGAAATGTTTCCTTAGTAAAAAAGGGAACCACAGAGGAAGTTTTAAATGCAGCCTCTGCCTCCTTGCCTTATCCAGCAGCTCCAAAGGCAGTGACCTGGAAAAGCAGAGCCAGTTCTCAGCCACCAGCACGAAAAGCATCACGCCAGTGGAACAGGGCTGTGCAAACAGGAGTGGAGGGAGCCTCAGGGGCACCAGGGGTACCTGATGGCAGTCAAGAGGATGTGAAACAGCAAGGATGCTTCCAGCAGACAGCCCACCCTCGAGGCAGAGGTAGCTGCTGCTGGGGCACCTGAACTCCCAGAGAGGGACAGTCACATTGCTGGGAGCCACAACCTGCCAGGCTGTGCTTCCATCCACAGCCCACCCAGACAGGAAACCCACCGGCCTTTCCATCCCTCCGTTCCCTGGGTAATGTTCGCATTGCCAGCAGAGTGGCCCTTGGCCCTGCCTCCCAGGCAGCCCCAGGGAGCCGGGAGCCCCCAGGCAGCCCCCACCACACCGGGACTGGCAGCACAGCAGCAGCTCCCACTGCCCATGGGCGACAGACGGGTACTCCATGGGCTCTGACCAGTGCCAAGGGCAGAGGGACACCAGCTCACATGGCTCTGTCTGGGCCTGTTTGCCTGCCTACATAAATTAATCAGAGCTAATTGGCTTTTAGATAAGTCTTCTTTGCAGGAGCTCTGCAAAGAAAGACTGAAGTGGGACTGCAAGTGGCAAAACCTTTATTTAAACACACAGTGCAATGCAAGGACAGGCTCCCAGCCCCGGCACCACTCCCTGCTCCCTTCAGCATGGATGCCAACACGTTCAAATCTCACTGGATAACTTTCACTTCCCATTAAGTGCACCCAGTTTATTTGCATCTCACTGGTGACAGAAGACAAACATTCATCAGAGGTGACACTTGACAAGAGCTGGTTGCACCCAGTGACAGGACACGAGCGACTGGTGCCACAGAGCCTGTGCCTACCAAGGAACCATGGCCCAGCTCTTTCCATCTCCACGCTGCCAGGATGGGACAATCCCCCACATTTTGGGAGGGTGCAACGCTCCGCAGACATGCGGGAAATGGATGCTCCAGGTCGAGATCTGTGTGACACAAAGATCCCACGCAGAGATCAACCGCTCCAGCTCTGCTCTGCACCAGTTTTGAGATTATTAAGATTATTAATGTCTTCCCCCACCCTGGTCACACCAAGCAGCTTTTATTGTGGGTTCCCAGCCCTGGGCTAAGCAGATCCACGCCGCGCAGTTAAGCTGTTAAGCTCGCCTGAATAGGCCTGCTCTGTGTGCGGCTGCTAATTCAGAACCACTCAAAAGTATAGACATACATTCACCGACACCCCACACCAAGGAAGGATTTAGACATTTTCCAGCTCAGCTCTCCAGTTAACAAATAACTGGCTCCAGAAGCACAGCAGCGATCCAAGGCATGGGAGGGTGGGGGCAGATCCTGGGGCAGGGCAATGGCTCTCCCCTCCCCAGGGCTCTGGGTGCACAGCAGGGCTCGCTCACTGCTCCATCCTCCCAAACTGGAAACTGAGACAAGGTGCATGACTGGAACAAAGGTGTGAGGGGCTGGAAATCGGGAGCACAAAGCTGGGATGGCCATTGTGGGGCTCACTCACCACCACACCACCCACGGCTGGATTTGTGCCAGGCTGAGCATCGCCCAGCCACCAGCGGGGCTTCGCCTCCATCCACGTGCCCCCCGAGCCCCAGTGCCCAGCCCCAACAGCAGCTTCAGTGTCACAAGGTCACAGGGCAGGGGACGGGAGGTGACTGCAGCAGGTACAAGTGCCCCACCAGCCCCACAGCCAGTGCACAGGGCTGGAACCAGCACGGCCAGGGCCAGGGGCAAAGAACACGCTGAGGACTCAGGGAGCCTTCAGACTTTTCACAGCATTGAGAAAATAGCGGTGCAAAAACATCCCTAAGCCCCATCGCTCTCTGTCCAAGGCCTCTTCATCTCCACCTGGGGCCGGGATGGAAGCAGATGGAGGGGGATGCTCTGGACAGGGGCACACACTGAGGCTCCAGGGTTCTTACTCTTCTTGTGGTCGGCTCAGGAAACAAGTGCTCAAGGGAGAGGTGGCCCTGAGGCAGCGCCAGTGTCCCGTCAGCTCCATCCAGGCAAGGCGAGCCGCGCTGCCCCGGGCTCATTGGGCATCACGTGTAGTTGCCTGGGCCACCCAGAGGGATCACGAAGACAGAGATGTCATCGCCGGAGCCCAGCCTGTCGTTGGCCAGCCGCCAGCCCCGCTCCTTCAGCACCCCCCGGGACCGCACCACCAGCTCCTGGGCCACCATGGTGTACCTGGGGGCACAGCAGAGCACGGCTCAGCAGTGGCCCCAGAGCCCCTGATACAGCATTCCTGGCAAGGAAGGAGGAGCTGGAGCAGCTAGAGGTGCAGGAAAGGATCCCTCGGAGAGATCCGAGCTCAGGCAGGCACATCCAGGAGAGCCCAGAGGGATGCATGGCCACGACTGCTCCAAGGAGCCAGGCCGAGGGGAGGTGTTGGAGGGCAGGACACGCTGGTCCCCCTGCCCACTCACAGCTCACCTGCATGGGTCATTGGGCTCGTAGCTCGTCAGCACCTCCATCACTGCACCAGCCACCTCCTTGTCGTTGGTGACATCCCAGAGCCCGTCAGTGCCCAAGATCAGGACATCATCAGGACAATGCTCGTACTGTGTGAGGTCATAAACCCTGACCTGGCAAGCAATGGGGCAAGACATGAGGGTGAAAGGCAGAGGAGGCTCCTGCTGCACTGGGCACACCACGGGTCTGGTCACCCTGAGTGGCTCTGGCCATTGCAGGAACCCCTGGGTGCAGAGCAGCTGGCAGCCAGGCTCACCTCCGGGAAGCAGGACAGGAAAGGCTTGATGTGGATGTTGGAGCTGAACACCTTGAGGTCATGGTCCCCCAGGCCCCGCGTGACCCCAATCGTGGCCATCATCCGAGCCTGGAGGACGTTGGAATCAAAAGAGAACTTTAAGCCCTTACATCTCCACCTCCATTTCCAGCTGAGAACTGGTGGCATTGGTGACAGCACTACCAAAAACAAGCCTGGAAACCCCAAACCAGTGAGGGCAGGTGGGAAGTGATGCCCACCCCCAGGTCCTGCCACAGCACTTCACCTTTTTGCCTTCCCCGTAGATAAGTGGAAACTTCAGGTCATCCTCTTCTATCTTTTTGTAAGCCCTGGTTAAAATAAGCCAGAGACAAGATGTCAGCAGGTGAAGGCACCTCAGCACCTGGGTAGCCAGCGTGCCAGAGCCCCCTGCCCCATGGGATGGGATGCCAGAGCTGGGCAGCCACCTCAGCAGGACCCCAGTGCCACCAGCAGCTTGGGGGTTACCAGCCATTCATGTTCTGGTCCCTGTACAGCATCTTCTTCCCCAGTTCCTTGGGCTGGATCCTGCGGGGGAATTCTAGGTGGGTGAACTCCTTCCCCAGCAGCTCAGGCCTCAGCAGTGCCTGTGGGAATAAGGAGAGCCTCAGCCACAGGGCTGGGAGAGCAGGATCTGTGGATCCAGCTCTGCCTGGACATGGGACCCACGAGGCCACCAGCTTTGACATTCCATGGTGGGACAACACCAGCTGCTCCAAAGCAACTTCCAACCACCCTCCTGTTCTGACCCAGAGGGGAGACTGGAGCTGGGGACAGCCATGCCAGCACCCAGCAAGAAGGCGAAGCTTTCGCATGGAGAGTTTTGGGAAATCAAGACCTCCAAAAGGGATCAAAGCCCAGCAAACTCCAGCAGTTGGCATTTGCCCGGGAGGAGGCACAGCTGCAAAGCTGCCAGGATGCCAGGCTCAGCACAGGGCACAGTGCTCGCCCCAGGAAAAGAGTGATGGGTCTTTTCTGAAACAGTGTCCCGGCTGCAGCCACAAAAGGGGACAAACAGCAGCACAGGGCCCTTTCCAGGGCAGCCCCAAGCCCTCCTGCAGCACAGCGTGCAGGGACCAAAAACAGGGAGAGGTGGAAAATGCAGGTGGGGGAAGAAAGAGCCAAAAGAAAGGAGCAGATCCTTTGGGAAGACGGCGTGGCAGGGGTTTGGTGCAGAGACGCCCATCCTGCTCTGGGGAGCTCTGACCACAGCCTGGGCATCATGTGGTGGAGCAGCATGTGCCTGTCCCCAGCCTGTGCCCTGCCCTTCACAGCCAGCTGGAGAGGATCCCACTCACAGCAGTTTCCTCCTCTTGGTCATTCAAAAATAGACTCAAGAAAAAACACCTCAGTGTTTTTCCAAGTATGCTGCAAGCCAGGAAAGTGCATCCAGCAAGACCTTCTCCAACACAAACGCCTCCTCCCCTGAGCTGCCCTCAGAGAGGTCTTTATAACCTCAAAAAGTCTCCCTGGGTGGCACTGGGGGAGTTGTCCAGGACAGGGACAGGGAGCTTTCAGGGAGAAAGCCAGAAACCCGCTGGCACACGTCAGCTCCGACTCCTCAGGGAGCAGCCAGGGACAAAACTAGGACTCAGCAGGAGCACTGAGAGGGAGCAGGGTGGGTGCAGGGAGCAGAGCCACCCTCCTCCTGGTCACGGCAGCTCGGGCAGGGGATGCTCCCTGTGCCCAGAGCAGGAGCAGGGCAACATGGACCAAAGTGGCTCCATGCAAGCAGCCCCAGTCTGGTCCTGTGCCAAAAGCCCGGGGTCTCCAGGACCTGGTTAGGCCAGGCTTGCAGTCACAGCCCCTCAGGATGACCCCACAGCAAACCAGGGATCTGCCAGCCATGGGATGCCCCCATACCAGCTCCCTGCATCCCCATGCCTCTCCCCATCCCAGGGAGCAGGCTGGGATGGACAAGCAGCACCAGCAGGTCCCAGCCATGGGGCTGCCTTCAGCTCCAGGACCCCACCATGGCAGCAGCCCAGCAGGCAGAGTGGAGGGGCTGGGAAGGGGCCAGGAGGTGGTTCAGCAGGAACAGGGTTAGAAGAAAGGTCTTTCTTACTAAAAACTGCAGCCTCTGCCTCTCTGTCTCTGGAGTAAACTCCCTGGACATTGGAATGATTTCCCCGTTACGGATGATAATGGCCCTGCAATGAAACATGGAAGGATGAGATTAGAGAGGAGGAGATGTGGAGGGGGAGATGATCGTGGCCCTCAGGGGCTGATTCCCAGGAGTGGTGCAACCCCTTCCCCTTCCCTGCCTGCTTCCCAGACCAAACTGGGAGCTGCTTGCTGCCTTTGGTGTCCCCCTGGGTAGGGCATGGCATCCCTCCCACCTGCATGGCAGAGGGACAAGGACAGGGAGGGAAAATGGGATAGAAGCATGGGGTAAAGGGGAATGAAGCAGAGCAAACCAAAGGATAGGCTATGTTTACAAAAAGAGCAGCACAAAAGCAGGGCACCCTCTTTTAGAGTGGAACTGCACACAGGAGGGGCAGAAATCACCTGCAGCAGGACGTGGGTGCACGTGCCTGGCCCACACCAGCACTGTCACTCACTGCTGGGGCTGCTCTGATGGTTTGATGTGTTAAAATAACATAAAAGTCTGATTATGAGATGTTTCTGGATGTCATGGGGGGCTCGGGAATCTGTCCCACCTGCTGTCCCAGCTCTGGCAGCGTCTGATGCCCGAGGAGAGAACACAGACCCTCGCCCAGAAGCAGAGGTACAGCCTCAGGACCCCCTGCCCGCTGCCATCCTGCACAGTTGGTGCCTATCTGCTGCTGCCATGGAGGGGCCTGCACCCAAAAGCAGAGGCATGAAGGATCTCCTTGTGTCTGTCCCACAGCTGGAAGCACAATCAGCCTCAGAAAATTGACCAGAGCTTGTGTTTGCTGGCCTGACACTGCTGAGGACAAGGCAACCTGCAGTAAATACCCAGAGCAGCTGTGGATTCCCCCTCCCTGGGAGTGTCCAAGGACAGGTTGGATGGGGCTTGGAGCAACCTGGGCTAGTGGAAGGTGTCCCTGCCCATGGCAGGGGATGGAACAAGATAAACTTTAAAGTCCCTCACAACCCAAAGCATTCTGTGCCCCTGTGATTAATACAGTGCCCTGTACAGCTTCAGCCTCACCATAAGGTGGACCTGCCTTCTTGCCCTTGCATGGGGATATGAGCACACCCAGGTGCAGTTACCCAGTAACCCACCCCAGGAAATGCACGTGGCAATCAAATTCTCGAGCTCCAAAATCCCACTGCACTTGTCCGCACACAGATTTGTGTGTCCTTCTCCCAAAACAGGTCACGGGTACGAAGTGTGCCCTGAAATCACTTCTTGCAGATTTCTGAAAGCTTTGCTGAGGGCAATTTTCACTCCCCAGCTTGCAGCCCAGGTCAGCACCAGCAGCAGGGGCTGGGCTGTGATCCAGAGCCATCTGGGAAGCAGATGGGATGCTGCTGCAAAGGAAGGGAGCAAATCCCAGATTTTGGGAGGCGATTCTGCAGCCCTATGTGTGCACCAGGCGAACACAGAGATCAGGGCAGGGCACGCTGTCCCCAGGGCATGCAGCAGGCAGGGGGGTGGCTCTGCCCAGCCCTGCCACCTCTGCCCTCCCCAAGGCAGGGCTGGGGGTGGCTGATCCTCACCGCTCCTCCCAGGGTGCTCCCCAACCATCAGGAGAAAGGTGAGGGCTGCCCTGGGGGGCTGTACCTGCTGTCCCCAGCATTGGCCACGTAGAACTTGCCCATGAGGTAGATGGCAGACAGGGCACAGCAGCCCCCCGCCAGGTGCTGCGCCGCCCGCTCCCGCTCGATCTGCTCGTCCTGTGGGGACACAGAGTGCCTTCAGGCAGGGACGGTGGGGGCCCCCAAATTACACCTGGCTGCTCCAGCAGCACCTCAGCCCCAGGCAGGGAGCAGCGGCCAGCCTGGGGACCTTCCCCCACGCAGCCCAGGGGAGCCTGTAGGGCTTGAGGGGGTCAGCAGTCCCAGAGAGCCACCAGGGAGGTGGTGAAGGGGCAGTGGAGTGGGCAGGAAAGAGTAAGACAGGAGGGGAGGAGCTGGGACTGCTGGAACAAAGTGCAACGAAAACCCCTGCACCCACACAAGCCTGGGGCCCAAAGCCTCTGCATCCTGAACCCCCAAAATACGGGGCATCCCAGTGCCCTCTCCGAGGCCATCCCATTAGGAGCCCTCCCTGCAGCCCACTCCTTGCTCCAGAGCTGCCTTTTGCCAGAGGGGACAAGCTGATGCAGACACAGACAGCAAAGGGATGCTCCCAAAGGATGCCCTGGATGATGCTACGGCCAAAGGTTCCTCACCATGTGCTTGAAGGCGTTCTCGATGGCGCCAATCACCAGGCTCTCGTGGGACACCACCTTCTCCAGGTGGAACCGTGGCACAGCACTGTTGGGGACCTCCTCGTCATCCTCTGTGAGGGACACCCGGTTTGGGTCAGCAGGGCCAGTCCTTGAGTCATGTGGGAGGCAGATGGGAGGAGGGGAAGGGTCCTGCAGGATGTCCACGAGGTCCCGGAGCTGCTCACAGATGTGCACGTGGAGCCTCTCAGATGCCATGACAGCGGCTCCACTGCCTGCATGGCCATCAAACAAGGCCCAGTAGTGGAAATAAAACCCCTTCCTGCCCTGTGGGGAGAAGAGGGAACGTTAAGTGAGCCTGTGAGGAAGCAGATGGGATGAGGAATTCAGAGCAGCTGGGGCCACCAGCTGATGGCAGTGACACGGGGCTCTGCCTCAGTCTCACAGGTCCCAGCATGGGCAGGAGCGATGTGGGCATCTGACCAAGGGTGTCTGGACACGGCTGGCCCCTAGCTGGAGCCCAGCCCTGCCTCAGACACCTCGTTCTGCCAGCAGCACGTCTCCAGCAGCCAGCTCCTCCAACAGGGAGGCACCACGGGGCCACCACCACAGCCCACCGGGACACGTGGGCCAGCGGTCCTCGTGGGCCAGCCAGCCCTGGGGCAGTCCCGTGGGCACGGAGGATGGTAGGCGCTGGCAGGGAGCAGGCTGGGAACCAAGGCAATCCCCTGGGCACACGCGTGCCCACGCACCCCACCCCGTGCCCTGCTGCTGGGCACCCTCCCTGCCGCGCCCCTGCCTGGCCACAGCAGCAGGGCTCTCACCCGCTCCGGCTCCCCGCCGCCCTCCCTGGACGACAGCCGGCCCCTGGGGCTGGACCTCCTCTCCACAAACACCACCTCGCAGCACGCCTGGTCCTCATTGTGCTGGCTCTTCCCTGCGTTGATCACCCTGCCAGGAGGAAACGAGGTGTAAAGGCTCTTCCTTCCCAGCAGAGGCCACCTCTTGGCACCTCGTCCCCTCCTAACCCCCCACTCGTGCCCCCATGTCCCCAGGGTGGTTGTCGCATGCTCCTGCCCCGTCCCGGGTACCCCAGACCAGCTGTGTGGGTCGGGCTGGGGCCAGCAGCAGTACTGGGTCCCACCAAGGGAGGTGACACCAAATAAGCTGGTTTTGGTGCCACAAACAGAGCGACAGCCCCAAACCCTGAACAGCCTCACACCCCCCCAGCAAGGACTCACAGACAGGATCACAGCCTCCCCCACGTCCCATCACCTCTAGTGAGGGAGCGGGGGCCTCACAGAAGGAGGGCAGAAGGTGACAATGACGAAACCAGCAGGACTTTTGCGAAAAGATTCGCAGTGACTTTTCCCAGCCTATGCTGACACGGCAGATTTCAGGTCAGGATTGCAGAACCTGCTCACGGGAGGAAGCTGTAAACGCGCACAAGGGGGTGACTGTGCTTAGGGCACACACTTTGCAAGGGGTTTGCAGAAAGAAGACTCGGGAGAGCGAAAAGGGTAGTTTTTGCGCTGGGTACTCCGCCCCCAGTACGTCCCGAGGCAAATTAACATCTCCAAAAGCTCTCTGGGAGCTCAGCTGGAGACAGGGATGAGGAGCGGGCTGGCCGCACCGAGCTGCAAAAGCCTCCAGAACCTGCCCTTCTCCACCTGCCCTCAGTTAAGGGGGAAACTCGCAGCGAGTGAAAGGAGAAGAGAATCAGACCCCTGAAGGGGAAGTCGCAGACAGTCCCGCTCCCAAGAGAAAGCCCCAGCTCCCTGTTCCCCCCCGAGTCCTGCCAGAGCCGCCGCGGCTCTTTCGCCCGCGGGTGTCAGTTCCCCGCGGGTGACACCGCGCGTCGTGCGGAAAGCGCAGACAACAAAAAGGGGGCAGAAGAGCCCGGAATCCCCCGGGGCTGAGACGGATGAGCGCACAGACCCTCCGGCCATGCTCTGCCCCCGCCAGCACCCGCAGCGCCCGCTCCCCGCCGCCGCCAAAGGGACACACGCAGCTCACCGCGCCTCGCGACCCACTTTCGTCCCCGGGGCTCCGGTGCCGAGCGGTGCCATCCCGCCCTCGCCGGGCCGCAAGCCGGCATCCCCCCGCCCCAGTCCCGCTTCCCGGTGCCGGCCCCGCTCCCCGGTGCCGGCCCCGCTCACTCGGCGTATCCCGTGCTCCAGGGCAGGCGGCGGCGGCCGTCGCGGGGGCTCTGCACGGCCCGCCCGGTGTGATCGTCGGCTCGGCGCAGCTCCTCGGGTGTCAGCTGCAGGAAGGCCGGCCGGCTGAAGGCGGCCGGGGGCGCCGCCGGCCCTGCCCCGCCGGCCCGGGGCTCCGCNCACCGCCCCGCCCCAGCTCCCGCCCCGCCGCGCCGCGCTGTGCTGGGCTGGGCTGTGATGTGATGTGCTGTGCCGTGCTGGGCTGGGC
>VWZG01011057.1:543310-625267 GCA_013396735.1 Grallaria varia
GCGGGGAGGGGGGCTCGGCCCCGGCTCCAGGGTGGGCTCTGCCCAGGGGGGCTGTTTGCACCCCGGGGAGACGGTTCTGAGAGGCAAAACAGCGCCGGAGAGAGCCCGGGTTCTGCAGCCAAAGATGCTCCTTCCCCCTGGCAGGGGCCGTGAATTGCAGCGCTGCTGCCTCCGGTCCAAGCTGTCCGTGCAGCCAAACCGCGGGCAGGGCAGGCTGGGGTGGGGGCTCCCATCTCCCTCGGCTTCTTCCCTCTCGGCTCTGGCTCCTCCAGCCGGGATGGGTTTGTCTCTGCCCAGTGCCAGGCTGGAGTGGGGAGGGGGCGCGGGGGTCCTGCTGCCTCACGGAGAGGCTCGAGGGGCACAGGATGGGCACGGGCCGGGTGTGCCCTTCACCCACGACTGGAGGCTCGGTGGCCCAGAGGGGAGTGTGAGCTGTGCCAGGCCCTTTCCGGAGCGGGGCATGAGTTGGTCCATGCCGTGGGGCCGGGCAGAGAAGAGGGAGTCTCCTCCTCCTGCCCATTTAGCCCCCCCGTTTGCTGCAGCGTGAGGTTGGGGGGCTGCTCAGTGTGTGGGTGCTCTTGCCCTGAGGGAGCTGATCTGTGCTGGGGCACCCGCACCCCAAAGAGCCGGCTGGGGAGGTGTTGCATCTCCTGGGGAAACAATCCTGGCACTGGATGGAGCTGAGGTTCGGGCTGTCGGCAATGCTGGCCTCCAAAATGCCAGTGGCGGTGGAGTGGTGGGATCCAAAGAGTGAGGGAGCAGGAACAGGCCCGTGCTCGGGTGGAATTAAAAACTCCTCCGCTCACCTTGGCTGGGAAGGAAACGCTGCAGATGCTGGAGGAATGAGCAAGAAGCTGGAAATAAATCAGCATAGAGAAGAGGATGAAAGAGCACCCTTGAGGGAAGGAGTCCTCAGCGTTCCTTTGTGCTCCTCTGCCACCCCTTTGCCTCGTCAGAGGGCACATGGGTCATGCTGCCCTCGCAAACACATCTGTGGGGCTGGGCCACTCTGAGCGTGACTCTGAGCTCAAATGAGGGGTGCAAAGGACTCAGCTCAGCCTGGGGCTCTGGGGCTGGCCCGGGCTGCCCTGCAGTGGGGTTTTCCCTCTGAGCAGGAGCGGTGTGGCCTTTGGGGCAGCTCAGGGCGTGGGAGGTGCTGTGTGAAACTCCCATCAGTGCAGCTCCGAGGGGCCATCCAGCTCCCCCAGTGCTGCCCCAGCTCTGCAACCCCGGGAGCTCCAACTTCCCAGCTTGGCCTCTAATGGAGCATCCCCAGCACTGCAGGGGGAGCAGGGACTGAGCCAGGCTGCTGACCACACCAGAGCCTGTGCCGTGCCTTCCCGGGTGTCCCCTTCCTTGTCAGGATCTTCCAAGGAGGCATCAGCTTCTGTGGAAACCCAGCAACCTCTCCACATCGCTGCCTTGGATGCTGAGCAGCCCACAGAGCTGTTCTTTGGAGTGAGGGAAGGACAACTTCCCTTGGGCAGCACATGCAGGCACAGAGCAGGCAGAGTGCTCTGGAGGTCAAGCCCTCCTCTTGTACAAGGAGGGATCAGCCGCTGATGTCCTGAGGTTTTCCAGGTATGGACAGGGATGCTCAGGGTGGTCCCGGGCTGGGTGCACAGCCTGGCCCTGTGGGACATTTGCTACAACAATCTGACTTTTTGCTCCAGGGAAACATTAAAATAAAATCACCCCCTCCAATGGGCAATGTAACATCCCCAGCAGTGTGGGAGGATTTCTGTGCTCGCAGGCTCTGGCCAGGTTTTCCTTCCCACTCTATGTTCGGGATGTGGATCTGCCCAGCACTGCTGACCTTCAGGTTGTGCTCTGTTGGGTCAAAGCATCAAACAAAGGTGCCCAAGTTGCAAGAAACGCTGAAACAGCAGGAGTATGGAAATAGCTCTCTGAAAACTGGCAGGGCTGTCGGACCAGAGGTGCACAGAGGTTGAGAGTGTTGGGGCTGCAGCAAGGAGGGTTCCTGTCACTCAGCACAGAAACCAGCCACTGCACCAGCCTCCCACACCTCTCTCTTTCTTCTTTTTGGGTGGAATTCTGCTCGCTCTAATTATCCAGCTCACACGGACCTTTTGCAAACAATGCTCCAGACTGGCAGGACTTGGAGCATAATTTGGCATGACAGAGTCCCTCATTAGCACCGTGGGGCGCCGGGCTGTGCTCCAGAGAGCTGCGGACGGAGCGGTCCCGGCTGGAGGGCTGCAGTTCCACGGGTGGTTTAATGAAGGATGAGGAAAAAGTCCGGAGGAGCTGTGACAGGTGGAGTGGTCAGGGTCTGGGAGGACAGCACAGAGCTGCTCCCGGGATTTCTCTGTGCTGGGGGACCTCAGGGTGGCTCCCGAGTGGGTGATGCCCACGTGTGCCCATGGGGAGGGACACTGGCCCAACACAGAAGAACTATCATCTCTTGCCACACTGGCTACGGTTGAGTTTGATCCTCTGAGAGAGATTTGGGTGCTTGGCAGTTACCTCAGGTCCCAGCTCAGACCTGAAAGGCAAAAGAATCTTAATGAAAAATTCCACAAAATTCCAAACAGAACATAGCAGAATGGAGAATACTGATATTTTCAATCAAAATTTAGTGCTTTGACGTTCCAGAACACCACTCTTCATTTCAAACTGACATTCCAGGCTGAAAAATTTCGAGTCAGACCAAACATTTGGGATTGGAATCTCAGGATGCTGGAGGTTGATAACTGTCAAAACAGCAATTTCTGTGGAGCTGTGTTTTCTGGCAGGAGTCTGGGCATGAGTGGGAGCCCTGAGTGCCTGTGCCGGGGTGGGGCATGGGGATGGCACCTCCCAGCCTCGTGCTCCCCTGAGCCCCCCGTGTTTTCCCGGCCGCCAGCACGGCTCCTTCCACTTGGCGTGGCGGCTTCCCTTTGGATGGCGGCGTGGACAGTGCAGGCTGCATTATTGATAACGTGATTTATTCATGCTTCCTCGGCTATAACAAACAGCTCAGCCTTTCCCAGCTAAATATAGTTTGCTCTGGGAGCGTGTCCCTGTTCTGTGTGGGATGGAGCAGCCTGTGTTTGGTCCAGCTGAGAGGTTTAGGGCTGTCTCCTGGAGACCTCACATGGTCTGGAGGGTCCCATGGGCACGAGCTGTGGTGGGCTCCTCTAGAGGGGCTTTGGTTTTTGCTGGGGGAGCTGGGCTGTGCTCTCTGCATGAAGGGGGAGCTGCTGGAGCAGCGGCCAGGAGAGCTGGGCCTCTTGATGTGAACCTGTTCTGCTGAAAGGCACCTGGGGTGTTCCTTGGCATCGGGGACTCGCTGTCATAAGAAAGGCAGAGGCTGGCGAGGGCATCGTGTCTGCTGCCCACACATCTGCCTCACAGTCTCATCCCACCACCCCAAGGAGTGAAGGTTTTCTTGCACATGGAGCCATCCTGGGTTCCTTCTGGCAGTGGAGGGGCAGGAGCAGGATCAGTCCCTTGTCACCCAGTGGGCAGGGATGGGGCCAGGACAGCGAGTGAGACACCCCCAGCCACTCTTCAGTTTTGTCCTGATCAAGCTGACCATCCCACAGCATTAATTAGGAGCATTTCCTTACCTTGAAATTCTTTTTTAGCATAAAATATGTGTCTCTGTCAAGATGCCTTCCTTTTTTTTTTCTCTGGGCAAATGTCAGCATTTTTGATTACATTTTCTGATTATTTTTTTCCCAGATGGGAGAATCAAAGTGGAAAATATCACTTTAAATCAACAATTTGGAAAGAAGCATTTTTCATTCTGAAATGTCAGTTTAAAACAGGACAATTCATTTTGAAATGGTTCAAAACAAGAAATGCCCTTTTTACCACCTCGAATCACTTTGCTTTGATTAAAAATGTCAGTGTTTTGTGTTCTGGCTCTTCATTAGTAGAGTCTGTTTCACTATCTTGTGGTTGAGAGTGGATGGAGATTTAGGAGGTGGTTGAAAAATGAAGATTTCTTCTCTCAGAGGGTTTGTCTGCTGCACTGCTGGAATCCTGGGCTGCCCACAGAGGGGACGGCGGGCACAAGGTTGGCACAGGGCAGAGGCTGCTGGTCCACAACCTCAGCATCATCACCACTTGCTTTCATGGCCTTTTGTTAGTAAGTTATGATCCAGCACTGAAGTTTTGTGAGGGACATGGTTTGCCCTGGACCTGGTGATAACCGAGGTCGGGAGGTCACCATGTCACTTGGCAGACACTGAGTGGTGACGTTGCTGTCAGTGCCACTGCCTTTGGACCCCCCGAGCAGTTCCCGCCTGCAGGGCTGGGGCTCTAAATGGTGCAGAGAACACATTTAAAGCAGTCAGCAGTAAAACACCAGCTCTCTGGGGATTTAATTTTTCCCTAAGGGCTCTAGGTGATGTAAAACTCTGCTCCATCCCAGTGTGGCCTGTGTGGGGTGGGAGGGGTGCCAAGCATGGTGCCCTGGTGGGCACAGAAGTGCCAGGAGAGGTCATTGAGTGGGTGCAGTTTGGAGTTTTGGTCACACAAAGTCGGCAGCTGTGCTGAGAGCAGGAGCAGCCCCAGAAGGGGGTGATGCCCATGGAGAGTGCTGGGCTGTGGGTCCTGCTGTGCCCGCGGGCTCTGTGTGTCCCACCAGGGGTTGGCTGTCCCGCTCCTCCCAGCCCCGCGTGGTGCTGGCCCCAGCATGGTCAGCCCACCCATCAGTCTGTCAGCGAGTGCCAAACCTCGGGCATCACTGCAAGGGGACCTGGGTGACACGAGGGCGATGGCAGCGCATAACCACACACGGGAGAGGTGGAGCCTGGAATGCTGATTTACTCTGGAATCCTGATTTACTCTGGAATGTTGATTTACTCTGGAATGTTGATTTACTCTGGCTCTTCCCACACATCGTCCCAGGGCTTCGTGTAGCATTTGTCTTCTGCGCTAGCAACCTACTATAAAGGGCCTGCTTTTGTGCTTCCAGCAGTAAAAACCTGGAGCTGCTCTGCTGCAGCAGAGGGGTCCTGCTGCTGCTCAAGGCATGGGCAGGGTTAGGGCTGAGCTCCCAGAGAGGTTTAGGTGCGTGTGATGGGTACACACTCATGCACTGAAGGGGGTGTTTGTGCTGAGGTGGGGCTGGGCGAGCTCCAGGGCATCCCCAACCACTCCCAAGGATTTGGGGGCTCACACTGACAGCAAAGTGTCACTGTCCCAACCACTTCCAAGGATTTGGGGGCTCCCACTGACAGCAAAGTGTCACTGTCCCAACCACTCCCAAGGGTATGGGGGCTCACACTGACAGCCAGTGTCACTGTCCCACCCACTCCCAAGGATTTGGGGGCTCCCACTGACAGCCAGTGTCACTGTCCCACCCACTCCCAAGGATTTGGGGGCTCCCACTGACAGCCAGTGTCACTGCCCATGCCCTCCCTTTGCTTCCAGATGTGCTGATGTCTGCCCCAACCAAGCCCTGACCCACCCGAGGTTGGCAGCTGTGCAGATGTGAGCGACTCCCCAGTAAAAGGTGACTGTCCCTCCCCTGTGCTGCTGCTGGGGGGTTTCTTTCTGTCCTGCACTGGTGAGTGGGGCTGCACCCCCCAGCCCTCCTCAGCGCCTCTGCCTCCACGTATCTCTTCTTCTCTTTGCTAGAATGAGTGAGAGAGACATACAGAGCCTGAGCAAATGGGTTTTGGTGCTCACTCTCTGCCTTACCACGCTGTGGGGACGACTGACACTGGCCTCCAGCCATCACCACAGAAGCCATTCAGGTAGGGGAGCGACGTCCTCGCTGTGGGCATCACAGCCCTGTGCGGTGCCCCTGGGCCCCGTGGCACTGGGGGCACCTTGGGGGTCTCTGTGGGATGCCTCCGTGGGGGTTACATGGGGCTGAGATGCTCGGTGAGGGTCTGTCCCCTGCTCCTGGTGGGAGGATGAGAGCGGGTGGTCTCAGGCTGTGGCACTCACCAGGACTGGGCGGGTGTCCCCCTGGGGACCAGATGCTGATGGCCCTGAGGAGCTCGGTGTGCATCCCTGCTTGTGGGGTCTGGGCAGTGAGGATGAAGGTGCTGAGGGTGTGGGGGCAGAATCCCGCAGACTCCCACATTTTCTCCTCAGTGGCAGCTGTGGGATTTGCCTTTGGAGAGCCTGTGTGTGCAGGAAACTCCCTGAGCTGCTTCTGGGGGACAGGCAGGAACGTGGAGCCACAGGCAGGGAAGCTGCTCCTTGGAGTCAGGACTTGTGAATCCCCACTATGAGGCATTTAAAACCTGTGGCTTGGTGAGCCTGGCCGGTCTGAGGAGCTGAAATGGGAATTTTTTCATGTCTGCAGCAAAACCTGACACACGTGGAATGATCCATGGATACATCTGATACAACTATGTGTTCAGCTTGTTACCGGGGTAGTTCTTGATCTGTGAGCTGTGGATGTAAATCTTTCCATCCGAGTTGCAATGAGAGTCACAAACCCCACTTGTTATGCAATGGACACTCTCCACTTCAGGCTTTTGTTAGAAATACAAATTTCCATCCTCCTGGTTGCAAAGATCAACTTGAGAGGTGGAAAATGTTGTAGAACTGAAAGTCTTGCTGGAAAGCATCGTCTTGGCTCTGGAATGTTCATTCCTTATTCCCAGCTGTGGATTCCCCCTCTGTGCATGCGGGTTGGAATGCTGCTTTGTGCCATGGATGTGATTTTTTTGGAGGGGTTCTGTGAACCTCTGGCTGGTGTTTGTGTCTGAAGAAGAGAAGAGAAGCAGCTGAGAAGTCGTGCTCAGCCCTTTGTGCCCATCCTGCCTGGTGTGCCAGGGGGGTACCCAGTGGTCCAGGGCTGGGGTTCCTCGGGTGGGAGGACACGTGTGTGGGTGGGCACTGGTGTTACTGGTGTTACTGGCAGGGCTGTGCAGCCAGGCAGCAGAGACAAGCACTTGGAGCACAGAGCGATCCTGGGGCACCTGCTCTCTGCTTCTTGTGTCTCCATTTGGGAAGGGCATTGAAGGGTTAATTTGGAACCATTCGTGCTCCTGATTGACCCCACACCTCACCCTGTCCTATTTCTGTCATTTTTGCCTGGCAGTTAAAGCAGTTCTAATCCTGTAATCCCCATCCACGTTGCCTAAAACCAAACCACATCTTCCAGAGTGAGTCCCTCACCCAGCCAGGCAGCAGATACCTGCCCTTCCCTCACCCTAACCCTGGTGCCCCATCCTGGAAGTGTTCACGCTCAGGCTGGACAAGGCTCTGAGCATCCCAGTCTGCTGGAAGGTGTCCCTGCTCATGGCAGTGGGGTGGAACGAGTTGAGCTTTAAAGTCCCTTCCAACCCAAATCATTCCGTGATTCTGACCTGGGGAAAACTCATTTTTTTTCTGGAATGACTTTGCAGCACCAGCTCAGGGCTCCCTGGGATAGGGACACTGCCAGTGCCAGAGAGTCCTGCTCCTCCAAGAGATTAATTCGCAGGGAGCTGCTTCTTCAGGGAAGGGTCAGACCTGGCATTAATAAAGCAGCCTGAGAACCCCAGAGTCAGAGGTGCTGATGGGGAGACACATGGAGAGCTTTCAGTCCATTAGAGCATTGACTTTATTCACACCTAAAACCACCTGAAAATGAGCAATAGCAGAGGAAAGGCTTTAATTGTGACCATGAGGTTTCAGAGCCCCCAAACTTATGAATTTCTTGAACAGAGAGCCCTTGTGCAGAGCCTCTCTTTGCCATCACATTGGCCACATTTGGCTGATCACAGTATCACAGAATATTCTCAGTTGGAAGAGACCCACAAGTATCATTGAATCCAACTCCTGGCTCTGCACAGGACAAGCCTAAAATCCCACCATGTGCCTGAGACCCCTTGTGCCCAGCCAGCAGGTGGGGATGCTGCTGTGTCCAAGCAGAACAGGGAATATGGTTGGATTTAAAGAGCCACATGAATCCAGCACAGTCAGTTGGAAACGGAATAGGAGACTCCTTGTGAAGAATTATTCACCAGCAGGTTAATCCCCTGCGTAACACAGCAGTGTCTCTGTGATGAGCAAGGCTGAGATGTCTGGATCCAGCACCCACAAAGGTGGCCCCAGCACTTTCCACTAAACCTCTCTAGAACTGATAATCAAAGTGCTGCCTTTGCTTTTATCCATGTTCATTGCTCAGCCTGAAGCAGAAGTAAAGGCATTTAGTCAGCCTTTGGGAAATGAGGTTTTCTGGATGAAAGAAGAGCAGCAGTTTCTGGTTTTGTTGTAAGGGAGATTTATTGGTCAGCATGTTATGGCTCGGAGTGAAGGCAGCAGCTCTGTGGCCTTTAGTTGTGAGTTGCTTCTCTTGGGTCCTCTGTCCTGTTCAGGCTTTACATCAAACTGGAATATTGTCCTAATCCACCCTTCCTAGCCAAGGCAGGGATCGAGGTGGGTGTGGGAGCATCATTCAGTGCCACAGGGATGGGTGGTTGTGTGTCAGGAGCTGCATCCCCAGCTGCAGGCTGTCCTTGCAGGTTCCTGGTCACACAATGTCACAACACTCTCAGCTGTTCTCGGCACAGCCCAGGGGTTTGGGCTCCTGCTTGCAAGTGTGAAGCGATGGGATTGGCACGAGCAGTTTGTGGGTGTGCACACACTCACACATGCAACGAAGGGGGACAGAGCGGGATGTGGAGTCTTGAGGTGACAGGAGTAAAAAATCCCAGCAGAAATGCAGTGATAATGAGTGATAAAAACAAGGCTGCTTCTCTCCAAAACCCTCTTAAATAATACATGCATCTGAGGCAGTAGTGATTTTAAGACTTTAATTATTTAGCGAATATTACTAGTGGAGTTGTTGCAGGGTACAGAGCACAGATCACTCACCCCGCTGGCTGCCCGGGTGTGCCCATGCCCTGCTCCATCCCTGTGCCCAGGGGCTGTGCCACCCTGGAGCAGAGCCCACTGGAGACAAGATCCTCTGCCTCCCTCCGGGTCCTGCCTCTCTCTGCTGCTCAACCCCCCTTGGGACACCCAGACCCCTTTAACAGCATTTCTGAGCCCAGAAGAACCACACCAGAGACACGGGATGGTTTGAGTCGGAAAGGACTTTAAAGCTCATCCCATCCCACCCCTGGCATGGGCAGGGACACCTTCCACTAGACTGGGATGCTCCAAGCCCCATCCAGCCCGTCCCAGGACACTTCCAGGAGGAGGGGGTTTGACACAGGGGCTGGGGCATTGCCTGGCATTTACATGCGTCCAATTCTCTTCATTTTGCAGCTCTCTGCCAGCAAGCAGAGCAGTGTTTTACACTGAACATGTGGAGCTGTGCCCACGCTCCCCGAGACACTCAAAATGTGTCATTTCAGGTTATGCCATAAAAACCCGTGTTCTGCTGCTCACTTAAAGGTCAGCCAGAGTAGGACACCATTTTTATTTTATTTTTGCATACAGGTTTCAAAAGCCTTGTGCTCTTACAATTCTTTTGTGGTTCCATGAGATAAGTTGGTTTTTTTTTTTAAAAAAGGGTTCCAGTGGGGAAATACCAGTTAAATGGGAGGGAGAAGTGTGCCAGAAGCTCTGGAACTTATCCCAGGCTCTCTGGGGGTTTCCTGCTGTTGGTGTTAAACACACCATCCATCTGATGTGCATTTTGTTCCAAGTTTCCTGCCGCTCAGCCAAAGGAGCAGCAGCTGCGGGGAGCTCTGGAGCCCACGGCTCGTGCTGCTCGTGGGCTCAGCCCCTCTGCCTGTGCTGCCCAGGAGTGGGACACGAAGGGCCAGGGAACCCCTTGGCACGGCTGTCCTGCCAGAATCCCTCGGCACGGGCTGCTCATCCCCTCTGCAACGGGGAAACAGCGATGTGTCCTGCTGGCATCGCCTGAGCTGGGGGAGAGGGACTGGTTTGCACCCAGTTGCATCCCCCCGAACTCCTGAGCCTGCTCGAATTTTGGGATGTGGCATGGGGAAAGTGGGGGACTCTGGTGTGTATAGGAGCTGAGGGTGCTTTGTGCCAGGTGGGATGGCTCCTGCCCTGCTCCCCACGGGAATGTCACCCCTTCTGAAGTGGGGGCTGGTGCCTGGAGGGGTCTGGGCATCGGGCGAACTTCAGTGTCATTGTGCACCAGGGCAGGGTGTTGGATGCTCACGAGGCAGTGCAATGGGGCAGTGGTTTTAAACTAAAAGATGAGAGATTTCAATTGGATATTAGGGTGAAATTCTTCCCTGGGAGGGTGGGCAGGCCCTGGCACAGGTGCCCACAGAAGCTGTGGCTGCCCCAGCCCTGGAAGTGTCCGAGGCCAGGTTGGACGGGGCTTGGCGCAACCTGGGCTGGTGGAAGGTGTCCCTGCCCATGGCAGGGGGTGGGATGGGATGAGCCTTAATGCCACTTCCAACCCAACCATTCTGTGATTCTACAGTTCCAAAACCTTTAGGCCAATGGAAGCATTTCATGACCTGAGAGAGGGATGGCTCCTGGGGCCGTGTGCTGCTCCCCCAGCTCTGCCATCAGGAGGGCCCTTGCTGCAGGGCTGTGCTTGCCCCAGGGAGGCTGTGGGGCTGTGCCAGGGGCTGTGGGGCTGTGCCAGGGCCATGGGGTGCCCGCCCCATGCAGGGTGCTCTGCATGGGCAGCTCGTCCCGGGCAGAGGCTGTGAGTCCAGCCCCGAGGTGCCCTGTGCTCAGCCAGCTGCAGAGAGGCAGAGGAGAGGAAAATTTCTCTTTATCTCTGAGCTGCACCTTTTTGAGCAAATTAAAAGGGCTTTGGCACGTTAGCAAACTCCTATTGCACAGCTGTAATGAGCGATTTCTCAGTTCTGCCTGGCTCTCCCTCAGCTGAACCTTTTTTAAATTAGCTGAAAATGAGCAGCCGGAGAGCAGGAGTTGGAGGGAGCAGAGGGGTCGCCTGGGCAGCCCTCCTGGGAAGAGCTTTGCTAATGAAGCTTTTCTATAAACGAGTCAAAACCACAACTACGTGTGAGCGCTGAGGGCGGAGGGTGTAAAATCCACTGGCGGGGCGGGCAGGGTGGGAGAGTCGCTCCTCGTGGTCCTGCACCAGAGCGTGGTGGCAATGTGGGCTCATGGGCAGCTGGAGCCAAGGATCTCTGCTTCTCCTGCAGATTATTTGAAAAATCCCATGAAGCATAAAAAGAGAACAAAACAGTCACGTTTGTTCAGTGATGAGTTGCTTTCCTTCTCACTTGCACTGGAGTCTACCATTCCTGCATACAAAAAGAATGGAATTTATTTTGAAGCTGAGTTGTTATGGCATTTCAAAGGGAAGATAAAATTTATGGCCAGAGATGTTATTACAAACTATTCCAGGATAGATAATTGTGTAATTATTATGGGCATAAATGAAAGCGATGGTGCATTAAAAGAAAATGACCGTGAAATAAAATAAATTCGAGCCTTGGTGGTTCCTGCCCGTGTGCAGATGGGTGCAGGGCACAGAGGTGTGTCCCGGGGCAGCTTCTCGCATCCTGCCCTTTGTCTCCTCTCTGGCACCCAGACACAGTGGGAACAGGAGAAGGGCAAGGAATGCTTTGGCTGGAAGCCACAAACCAGGAGGTTGCACTTGGACCAGCATCTCCCAGCAGGGATGTAAAAGAGTGACTGCAAGGCAAAGGGATTTCCCTCAGCTCCGGGGGAGAGATCCCATTTCCCTCAGCTTTCCCTGGAGAGGTGAAGTATCCGCATCCCAAAAGCCCCTGGAAGGCGGGCAGTGTTTGCTGGCGAGCGTGGGGAGGTGATGGGCACCCCCAGGCTGTGGCACAGGTGACTTCGTGTGCCTGGGAGTGGGTGGGACCCCCAGCAGGACCCTCCGACCATGGCCAGGGCTGTAGAAAGGCTGGGAGCTGAGGCTGGCAAAGGCAGGGTGGGTGGGAGCCAGAGCCAGAGGTGCCAGGAGAGGGCTGAGAGCAAGCTCGTGCTCAGGGGCACAGGCACCAGCTCTGCCAGCCCCGGGACACTTCACACCTGCAGGGATCTCTGGGATTATGGGAATGAAGTCTTTCCATCCCTGTGTGGCTGATTTGCATCGTGGGCCTTTCTTGCCCTTCTTGCAGCCCTTTCCAAGCCTTTCGTGCCATGGCTGCTCCTGGCAGCTCGTGCCTGCGCTCCGGGATGTGGAAGGTGTGCCGAGAGTGTGGAGGAGCCAGGTCTGGTGCCCTGGCACTGGCACCTGCTGGCCTGCACACATTTTGGGATGCCACGCCGCAGGGACGCAGCTTCCCTGTCCTCGGAATGAGAGCCCGTTCCCGGTGGCCCAGGGGATGTCTGTGCCTGGCTCTGTGCTCATTAAGCAGGACCTGCAGGGATCTCTGGGGTCATGGGAATGAAGTGCCTCCAGCCCCGTGTGGCTGATTTGCATCGTGCCTGTGTGGGCCATTAGCCAGCCAAGGCAGTGATTTGTGATGCTGACCAGCTCAAAACCCCGATCCCAGAGGTGATCAGCCGACTCAGTAGTTTTCTTTCTTCCTTAATACTTTAATGGCAGTGGGAGGGGGAGCAGCAGAGCAGCCGGGGTTGCTGATGAACACCGTGACATTTCTCTGTCACTGCAGGGTAGAAACACCATCCTGATCCTTCCTCCTCCAGCCAGAGGATGGTGGGTGATGGCAAGAGATGTTGGCTGTGGCTGAGAGGTCAGAGGTGGCTGTGCTCTGCTTGAAGCCAAAGGCAACACAACACACCATCCCTTCTTCCAGCAAAGTGCACCTCATTATCAGCTGCAATTAGCTGACGTGCTCATTAGTTTCAGTAAAGCTCTTGGCTTGGCTGCGGCAAGAGGGGATGAATTTTAGTGGGTAGGACGGGTGTGAGGGCTGTTAGGAGGGAGAGCTCAGTGGCAGGAGGTCTGGAGCAGCACCAGTGCTTCTCCTTAGGAGTGGGCTGGGGAGATGCAGTGCCCAGTGCCCCTGTCACCACCAGCAGGTGATTCCAGGGGCTGGGACAGTGCTCCCCACGCCAGTCTCTCCCAGTGCCTCAGCCATGGCACACACTGGCAGCGCTGCCCAGGGTGGTGGGCAGGGGGTGGCCTGTGGTCTCTGGGGGCCTGACAGTGGCTGTTTCTCCTCCCTCAGTGCATGTGGAGCCCGGCACGTGTGAAGTCATCGCGGCTCACCGGTGCTGCAATAAGAACAAGATCGAGGAGCGCTCCCAGACGGTGAAATGCTCCTGCTTCCCGGGGCAGGTGGCAGGGACAACGCGGGCAGCTCCGTCCTGCGTGGATGGTGAGTACCCCTGGCCACAGCCCCATCCCGTGGCACTCCTGCCTGCACCCTCCTGCACTGCCAGGCTGCTGTGTGGCTTCCACTCCCCTGCCCGGGGATCCTCCAGCACTGCAGTGGGGAAGAGCATTTTGGAGACCCTCTCTTGGTGTGGCCCACCCCGTGCAGCCCCAAGGTGTGTGCTGGGGAGGGTTATGGTGCTCCAGCATCGCTGCACTGGGACCTGGCACTGCAGCACCGGCCCCTGCCCGTGTGCCCATTGTGCTGCCACAGCCAGAGGCAGCACAGATGTGGCTCCAGCTGTGCAGCTCCATCACCTGTGAGGAGCACTAAGCAAAACTCAGGCTGGGTATGTTTTATTGAATGTCAGCACTGAAGAGCCGTCAGGAGCAGCAGCAGCCCCTGCCAGAGCCGTATTGATTTCTTGGCAGCCAGGATCCTGTGAGTGCACTTGTGTGCAACACCAAGAAATGGCAGGAGGAGTTGTCAGGGAAGGCTGTTGTTGTCCCCAACAGCTCAGGTGTTCTCATTCCCAAAAACAGGGGAGCCTGCTCTGGTTGGAGGCATGAATCACAAGACTCTAACAGATCAGAGTGGCAGGACACAGTCCCTTTGCTCCATAAGTGGAGCCCAAAGTGGGTTTTTGAACTGCACTGGTCTCCCTGCTCTCACTGGGAGTGAGGACAGGGCAGGTGTTGTGCTTTTTACCTGGGGTAAAAAAGAGAAATCTGGGTGTTCCAGAGGCAGGTGGAGCATCTGGGTCAGGCAAGGCCAGGCAGGTGAGGAGAAGCTCCTCCACCAGGGCTCCCTGACCTGAACTGTGCTGGAGAGGGGCTGCACCTCCTGCTGTCACCCGGAGGTGGGCAGGGCTGGCCCCCCCCGCCCCGTGTCACAGCCCGGCCGCTGACCCCTGCTCTCGCCCAGCCTCCATCGTGCTGCAGAAGTGGTGGTGCCAGATGGAGCCGTGCCTGGACGGGGAGGAGTGCAAGGTGCTGCCCGACCTCTCGGGCTGGAGCTGCAGCAGCGGCAACAAGGTGAAGACCACCAAGGTACGTGCCGGGCAGGTGCCGGGGGAGCCTGGCTCTGCCTTCCCCAGCCTGGCTCAAACGAAACCCAGGAGGGCATCCCGAAGGAGGTCTCCAGGGGACAGGAACCCTCCAGCTCCTCCAGTGTGTGCTCCGTTTGATGCAGACACACCAAAGCAGAGCAGAGGGTCTGGGCTTGGTGGTTGTCACCAGTGCTGGAGGGGCTGGTGGAGGTGCCACAGCCCTGAGTGGGTACCACAGCTTTGCCAGTCGGTAATTCCCACTGGGATGCTCCGTGAGGAGGGTGTTGGTGACTCAACAGATATACTGAGGGTCTCTCTACCATTCTAGTTGCTCCCCAGCACCTCCCACTGCTCCAGGGCAGCAGGTTGGTTGTCCTACCCTGGTGGCACAGCCCTGAATCTGTCCCCACTCCCTGACTGAGGCAGTCATCTGTGACAGAGCACTACATGATTATTATTTTCATGGCTTGCTGAATGCCCCAAAGAACAAGGTGTAATTAAAATTTTATCAAACTCATTAGTAATTATATATATGCCATGGTTAATCAGTTGCATAATTTTGTAATCATTGTTCATAGTGTTGAGTGTAATTATTCCTTATGCTTTCGTTTTCCTCGCCCCACATCCCCTGCCATAAAATTATCGTATTAAGCAATGTTGGGATTTTTTTCATTACTGCTATTATTTTTGTGCACAGAAAGCACTTTCATGCTCAAGTGTTTTTATGGACACCCAAGAAGGCTCCTCCAGCCCTGAGCATCCATCACTGACCAGTAACTGCAGCACTACATTGGGCTTGTTGTCTTTTTCCCACTTTAGTGTTCTTTGGTTGGTTCCCCCAGCCATCAACTTATCCCTCTGCTCTGGCTTTGCTGCCCTGGTCTCTTCCTGGGGCCATTCCTGTCTGCAGGACTCTGGAACTTCTGCTCTCCTCCCTCATCCAGCAGATCCCTCCATGACCATCCTCCCAGCACCCCTTTTGGGTCCGGTGCCCTCCCTTAGGGAGGCAGCAGTTTGGAAATGCAGAGCTGTGATTTCAGAAGGACTTTGGGTGACTTTAGTTGCTTTGGAATGGTGCCAAGGGGCTGGGTCTGCATCTCCCAGTCCCCTCTGCAGGCAGACACCAGTGGGAGCCACAGCCAGAGCACGGGGTGCACAAACAGTCCGTAAGGTGACACTTGGAGTGACCACCCCATTAAATGAACGCAACGAGCAAGTCTTATTTTCATCTCTTAAGGCTGTTTGCTGATAATTCGTGGATGGGGAATCAGCTGGATGTGTTGGGTAACTCCTCCTCCTCCTCTCTGCAGGTCACTCGATAGCCCCCGTGCAGCGCGGCGGTGACTGACCATCCTCGCCGTGGCTCCTGGTGCTCCTGTGGGCAGCGGGATGTGGCCCGGTGGCTGCGGAGGTGGGGTGAGCCAGGGCTGCCATCCTGTGCCCGCGGGCAGGACCGCGACAGGTGCCACTGGCTCAGAGCATCCACAGAGCCCCGGCTGCCCGGGGGGCTGCAGGCAGGGACCCCAGCGCAGCCACCACACTCCTGTCACTGCACCGTCCCCTCCTCCTCTGTGGACACGGTCACCAACCAAGAAAGGGGCTCGTTTTCCAATCCTCTTATATAAAATACTCCAGCCATGTAAGAGCTGCTGACAATACAGAGACAGGCAACGGGCCCCCCAAAACGGGCTTTTTTCTGAATAGCTGAAATCATTGCTGCGAGCCGCCTTTCCCCACCTCCCGAGACGCCGAATCCGAGTTGCTGTCAGGAATTGGGAAGTTGACGGGTGTGTGAAACCCTCCTCCATGTGGCTCCTGCTGTGGGGTGTTCCCAGGAGCAGGCGCTGAGCTCCAGCCTGATCCCAAGTCACCGGGGGCTGCTCTGCCCTGGGAGCACTGGGAATTCCCTGCCCCAGCACCTGCCTGCTGTGACCGCGTGTGGCACGTGTGGCAGCGTGGGCAGGGGGTGCCTGACACCCCGGCAGCCCCGGGGGTGGTGAGATGTCTCCATGGCGCATGCTGCTGGTTTCTCCTTCCTCGGTAATTGCATTAATCAGGCTGCAAATTTAATGTTTCCCACCGTGCAAGTCGCAGGCACTGAGTCTCTGCTTGTGTCCGCAGTCGAATTCCGGAGTCGCGTGCGGGGCTGCAGGGCTGGGGTGCCTGAGCAGACGCCCAGCCAGGGCCCCAGGCTGAGCCAGGTTTCGTTGCATTAATCCAAAATAAAGTAAAATGTACCATGTCCTGGCCCTGAGCTCGTTGACCTTCCCCAGGACACACCATTGCCCGCGGTGCAGCAGCTCGAGGGGGAGAGGCTGTGAGCTCTGTGTCCCCAGGGTCAGCAGGGCTATGGGGCCAACACCGCCAGTCCTGCCGGCTCAGGAGGGGCTGGAGATGTTGTGGGGGCCATACTGGGGTCACTGGTGTGTGGTGCAGCCTCCTGCCCCCGCTGCCAGCGCCGGGACTCGTTAATTGAGACGTTTTTGTAACGGGGTATGTGGTACCCGCTCCAGATGTGATGTAAATACCAGAATGTGAAATAATAAATTCATTTTAATCTCTGAAAAGGATCTTTTCACTCAGCAGCTAAGGGAGGCTCCGGGAGTACTTCTCGTGCCCACTGGATCCAAGGCAGAGGTGCTGGGGACTCTGCCCTGGCCGTTCCAATCCCAACCAGCTCATGCAGTGATGGCTCCAGAGGAGAGCTGAAAGCCTGTTGTGGCCAGCTAAGGCTGATTAGGTCATAGAGATCCTAGAGAAAAGTGCGTGAATCTCTCCAGGATGTTTTGCTGAGAGCTTCTCTTGACTTGCCCCTTCTCCTTAGTGTGGCAGCTCCCACTGCTGCAGCGCCGTGTCCCCGCAAATGCCACCCCTTCCCAGGGCCAGACTGGGTTTGTAAGGTCCCCAGCTGGAGCCCTGTCCTCTCCAAGAGCCCAGGCTGTCCAATGCAGAGTGGAAAGCTCTTCTTTCCAGCAGCAAACGTGGGGCTGCAGCTGGGAGCATCCCTGCTTGGCTGAGCATTTCCATAGTTGGCTCATAATGCGAAGGATCCACTCTGCCCAAGTGTTGAGCTTGACACCTACGTTGATATAAAAACATTTTATTGTCTGCATAATAGCCACCCTCAAGTCTTATTTTTCACTTACTGCAATCCACAGTTCAGTGAGGAAACAGCCCCTTGGTGTCTCTGCTGAGTGCTGACCTCGCTGCTATCACACCATCAGAGTACACAAATAAGGAAAATTGCTGCTCCCCTCCTGGCAGGTAAATGCTTTTCCAAGGAAAGTGCTGCAGCCTGCAGGATTGCTGGGGTTTTCTCTGGCTCCCGAGCAGCCAGGGAAGGGAGCTCCTGCCACAGCTCCTGGCCCTCAGCCCTTCCACTCTGTGTCGTCAACCCTTTGGCCAAAAAGGCAGAACATCCCTAGCAGGACAAGGAAGAGGGTGATGGAGGTGGCAACAGCCCTGTGCCGTGGAAAGGGCTTTGCACGGCGCCCTGTCTGCTCCCTCAGTGGCACAGTGTCACCCGTGTGGTCCCCAACTACCTCAGACATCCCTTCTCTCCACGTGGGACACACTGTTGATCCCTGAAGGGCAGAAGAGCCCTGTGGCTGCATCAGCAGCTTGGAGACCCCCACATCCCAAATCCACTCTGCCCGAATGCCTGGCTTGGTGAGGGAGTCTTGTGCCGAGCTCTGTCTTGGCACATCAGTGCACTAACTGATGGGGAACTTGCACAGACACAATTTGAAGTCGCCCAAGGGGTGATTAGTCAGAGGAAACTGTCACAGTTAACGTACTTTCAATATCATCTCCCTGGGTATTATAATTACACCCCATTCAATTAGTCTTCGGGGGAAAAAAAAAGCCTTTTGTATTAAGGTTTGGTGGAGAATTATTAGAGAGTGAATTAAAAGACAAGGATTCCATTTTACTTCACAATAATAGAGGCATAATGTATAAAATACCCCAAAATTACAAGCTGACTAAATTTAGAGCTGTGCTAGGAGGTGAAATGAAAGGTAAAATGAAACCCTTTGAGCAGCCACGATGTGCAGTACAAGGAGGGGGTATTATCAGAGAAATAAGATGGAAACATAATTAACCACCCGGCATTATGCTGAAAGATGGCAAATTGAAATGGGAGACAAAATTAGGTGAAATTGCAGAGCAGGCTCATTTATTTCTGCTTTATAAATCAGTGCTACCTGTTGGCAGTGATGCCAAGCCATTCCAGAGCGGGAGCTTTCCAAAGGGTGCTGGTGGTGGGCACCTCACGTGGCTGTTCTGACACTTTGTGTGTGTTTGGACACATGGGACAGGATTTTTCTACTTTGTCAGTACCTTTCACCAAGAAACTCTAACTTTTTTTCTGGGGCAGAAGGCAAGAGCAGGCACAGCCCCAGTGCCAGGGCATGGGGGCACAGGGCCGTGGGCATCTTCTTTGGTTCCTGACTCACCGGGGGACTCCATTAGAGTCACCAAGATAAAAATACAACAGCACAACGTTTGCTCTGGTTCATACGTGGTGATGGGGCTGTTTGAAGCACATGATGGCTCTTCCAAAAACGTGTCCTCATGTTTTATTCAAGTGTGCATTTGTGGAGACGTTCTTAAGGGAAATGAATGAAATATTCATTGAGATGCTGCTGTGCAATAAAAGCAGAGCCAGGGCAGGAAGCGCTGCTGGGAGTCAGGGCAGAGCTGGCCCCGGTGCAGGCACCCAACTCCTGCTGGGCCCCTGGAGGGTCCCCGGGGCTCACAGGACCACAGAATAGCCCGAGCTGGAAGGCACCCACGGGGATCATCACGTCCAGCTCCTCGCCCTGCACAGGACCCCTGCAACACTCCCACCATGTGCCCCGTGTGGATGAGGGTCAGTGGCCCTCACTGCCCCCTGCTCGGGAGATCCCAGCCCCGTCCAGCAGCTCTGCCATGGCCCTCCCTGCCCTCCCCTGCTCCCTCTGGCCCTGGAGAAATCAGTGGTCATGAGCCCCTGGCACAGGTGCCCAGAGAAGCTGTGGCTGCCCCAGCCCTGGGAGTGTCCAAGGGCAGGTTGGACAGGGCTTGGAGCAGCCTGGGCTGGTGGGAGGTGTCCCTGCCCAGCCTGGGGACCATGGCAGAGGTGGCACTGCACCAGAGAGCAGTGCCCCTGTCCCATACCACTGCAGGTGAAGCCTCATCCCTGGCTCCCATTCCAAGCTGGGGACCATGGCAGAGGTGGCACTGCACCAGAGAGCAGTGCCCCTGTCCCATACCACTGCAGGTGAAGCCTCATCCCTGGCTCCCATTCCAAGCTGGCAGGAAAAGTCCGGAGTTCCGAGCCCCAGATGTCCTTCCTGTCTCCAGGTCTGGATCCCCGCACGCTTGGCAAAGCCAGATCATAGAATCATAAAATCATTGAATCCTGCTCTCACCTGCCCAGGACAAAGGCATATGGAGATGAGGGGCTGCACGGACATGAGCTCATCCTGGGCAGGCTCTGCTCACTGCCTGCATCAGGGATTAAACAGAGGCTCATTTCTATAAAGTGATTTCTAGCCTTGTTTTCCTGCCGGGGGGGCAGCAGCGGCCACAGCAGAGACAGAGCCACAGGCTGGGGCAGAGCAGCGAGGGAGGATGCAATTTAATTTGTGCATTTCCCAGCTTGTTGTTAATCTCCCGACTTACTGCTGGTATTTGATTTCCAGAGCGTTGCTTCATAATAAAGGGATTAGCCTGGACCACAGGTCTGCTCTGATGCTCATCTGTTGGGGATTACTGAGAAATTCTGCAGTTAGTTAATGGGTCAAATAGGTAAAAATGAAAATATGCGTATGGTTTTGTTGACATTTGCAGGAGCATTGAGTCTGTGATCTGGCACTGGCCCTTGTGGCACGTTCAGCATCCTCTGCTCCCTGTCTGACAGGGGCTCTGATCCCCTGTTCCCTGGCTCATGGGGGTCCCAGTCCTCTGCCCCCTGTCTCCTGAGGGTCCCAACCTCCCTACTGCCTGTCTCAGGGACATCCTAATCCCCTGTTCCCTGGCTCATGGGGGTCCCAGTCCCTTGTTCCCTGCCTCGTGAGGGTCCTGTTCTTCTCCCTGTCTCACAGGGTTCCCAGTCCTCTGCTCCCTGTCTCATGGATGTCCCAGTCCCCTGTTCTCTGTTTCATGGGGATCCCAATCCCCTGCTCCCCATCTCCTGGGGATCCCAGACCCCTGTTCTCTGTTTCATGGGCATCCCAATCCCCTGTTCTCTATTTCATGGGGATCCCAGTCCCCTGTTCTCTGTTTCATGGGCATCCCAATCCCCTGTTCTCTATTTCATGGGCATCCCAGTCCCCTGTTCTCTGTTTCATGGGCATCCCAATCCCCTGTTCTCTATTTCATGGGGATCCCAGTCCCCTGTTCTCTGTTCCATGGGGATCCCAGTCCCCTGCTCCCCATCTCCTGGGATCCCAGTCCCCTGTTCTCTGTTCCATGGGGATCCCAGTCCCCTGCTCCCCATCTCCTGGGGATCCCAGTCCCCTGTTCTCTGTTCCATGGGGATCCCAGTCCCCTGCTCCCCATCTCCTGGGGATCCCAGTCCCCTGTTCCCTGCCTCACAGCATTCCCAGCCCCTCACTCCCTGGCTCCTGAGGGTCCCAGTCCCCATTGCCAGGCTCAGAGCCCCGGAGCCTCAGCCCCTCTGCAGCCTGCAGTGCCTGGCTGAGGGCACTGAGCGTGGTCAGGAGGTGCCTCAGCCAGGGTGTAAAATCCCTACAAAGTGTGGTTGGAATTTTTCCTGCACACATCGGTGGCACCAGAGGTTAATACAATATTAGCAAGTGACCTGGGTATGAGTAGGTCAGACATCCCTAATAAATGCCTGCTCACTGAAAACACAAATTAGCACATGCTCCATTTCCTTCTAATGATGTTCTTTACTCCGGTCTCAGCTTCTCCATGTGTCAGGCTGTGCCTGGAGTCCTCCTTGTCACCTTTTCCAAGCCCAGCCTGGTCCTCTGAGCCACCAGGAGGGAGATCCTGCAGGCAGAGAGATGCATAATTGATTTATTGGTAACATGATACCGTACATGGAGCTGGGATCAAGTAACGATCCCATTAAATACTCGTGGATGTATTCATATTAGGGAGTTCTAAGCCAATCAATTATTTAAATACACTGGGAATCATGTCCTGTGATTATTAAAGGGGCTGAGATCATGTTCATTAATAATAATAATAAATACTGTGGGTACTCAGTTCTGTAAGAAAATGGTTCCACGAGTTGTGAAATCCATGCAGGAGCCGTGAGTCTGAGAGGAAATGAATATGGATCAACAGGATTATTACACACACACCAGTACCAAGGGACAAAATGAGAGTGTTTTATATTCCCTGCAAAGACAAAGTGTAGAATATGAAAACTTTTGCAATCATTTATAATAATAAAATTTTGATTAGAAAGCCAGGATGCCGCATAAATTACTGCATCCACCCTTCAGGCCAAACAGTGTGTTGAGTCCATGAATTCAGCTGGGAATATTTTGGCTCTGCAGAGAATTTTGGCTTTGGAGAGGACATGGGGGCGCCTGATCCACCCGGGATGCAGATGGGTGACAGGGCTGAGTGGTGGGCACTGGCAGGGGGGTCAGGGTGCACAAAATTGGCTGACCTGGAGGAAGAGGAGGAGGAAGAGGAGGAGCAGGAGACAGTGACCCTTGGTGAGGAGTGTCTTTCTCATCCATCGGGTACCGGCATGACCGTGCCAAGGATGGGAATCTTCCTTCAGGCCTTTCTGCTCTTACATAGCAGGGAAATCAGAATATAAATTATTTAAGTCAGCAGAAGATAATTAACTCTAATCAATCTGGACTCTGCCCAGGTTATAGCTCTGCAACAGCATTAATCTCACTAATTACTTAATATTACTAACACAGTTTTCAATGAGTTCAACAATGCGTTCAGTGAATCCAGCACTGAGTAATAGATGTTAAGTGATTGATTCTGAGTTGAAAAGCCCTGTGGTACTGCAAATCTGACCATTTTATTAATCAAATTATCACTTTTGGGGCATTGAAGAAGTAGCAGCTCAGTCTCGCGGGGAAATTTTTTCATTCTGCTGATGGGTTATTCTGGGATTGCATTAGAGGGTGTTATTTCAAGAACATTAAGAAAGAAGAATTTAGGCTAGCAGGATCTCTGGTAAACTGTTGTTTAGATCATGGGGTGAGCATTGAGGTTAAGAGGCTGGTTTTGACTGAGGAATTGGAGCACGTGTCTGGCTCTGGGGTGCTCCACCATGTCAGCAGGATCCACCCAGGAGTCTGGCTGGGAGCACAAGCCCTTGGCAAGGCTTTCCATCCCTCTGGTGGCACCTCTGCTCATGCCTTGGGCTCTGTTCAGTGCCACCTGGCCTGCCATGGGCCTCTGAGTGTCAGAACCCATCGCTGTGAGGTGCAGCTGCACAAAGCCCGGTGACGTGCTGGAGAGGAGGGAGGGTGCCCAGCCGGGCTGAATCAGCTCCCCAGTCAGCACCAGCCGACATTTCTGAAGCCACCAGACAACCCAGCCTGTTATTTTCCAGTCATTCCGCTGTGCAAGTCACAGAAACCGAGGGAAATGAAAAGGTGAGAACACATTATTGATTAATTACTTAGTCATCTCCCAACGGTTATTGAGCTCGGCCGTGACTTTGACAAATTACTCCTCAATTTTTGTGACTGATACACAATTTGATTAATGCAGTTTTACGATGCTCCTGTCAGAGGGTGACACAGAGTCTTGATTCCAGTTCCTGGCAAAAGGCAACAGTCTCGTGTTCTCACTACCCAGTGGCATTTTCAAATGGTCAGCCCAGAAATAATTAAGTGATGTGATATTTTGCTTGAAAGGAATGGCGGGTTAATAAGTCAAGCCAAAGGTGGAATATCAACGTTATCTGATGGCACTGAGGAGTGAGCTGGTGCCCTCCCCACGTGGGGTGCCTGAACACTGAGCTGACCAACACCAGTGCTGGGAGATGGATGGTGGCGGAGGACAAGGAGCCCTGGGGGCACTGCCCACCCAAGTGGCAATGGGAGGACCCCAGGAGACCCCAGCACGCCCCAGCTCTGCCTCCCCCTGGGCTGATACTGCCCCTGGGAAAACATTGGGGTGCCCTGCGACTCTCTGGTGTCTGCTCAGTGTTTGGTTGATATTTGGCTTTGGCTTTTCCACCTCCTCTTTGAACTGGAATGCTCAGACAGCAGCACCCAGGAGGTGTTCCCAGGGCAAACCTCCCTTTGCCACCAGGAAACGGGGCTAAAATAAATCCCCTGTGAGAAGTGGGCAGGGTAAGCCCCTGTGGCTGCAGTGCCTGGCAGTCCTCACCTGCAGCATCCCGTTAATTGTCCCAGGCAGCCCCGAGGAGCCAAGGGGGGACCAGGCTCTGTGTCCCCAACAAATAGCACCGGGATAACAGGGAGCCTCGGATGCTGCCAAAGGCCATCCTCGCAGAGCAGGAGGCAAGTGGCCTCATAAAGAAGGATTGCACACTATTTAAACAACGAAATCCCTGCTGGCTGCCTGGGGAAAAGAGCCTTTTACCGTGGAAAAAAGGTGATTTCACAACAGTGACTGCCAGGAGCCGTCCTAGTCAAGGCTGGTTGCAGAGGGAGAATTGGATGAGCCAGTGTCATAACAGGGCTTCCCAGGCATTAATGACCTGTCCGTGGCACATCCCTGCCTCGAGAGGCTGGGAATGAAAGAGAGCAGCAAATCTGCCTGCCCTGGGCCTGGCAGGGGAGCGTGGAGACTGTCCCAGACCCCTTTCTCTTTGTCCATTGCTCAGCCCAGCCCCTCCTGCCCCGGGCTGGCTGTGCCCTGGTCCCCATCCCTTGGTGGGATGGGCAGGGCTGGGTGCCAAGGGTCCTGTTGCCAGGTGGGTCTGAGTCTCCCAGGGCAGAGCTGATGGATTTGATGCCACAGTTACCTCTTCCAAATCGATATTCCTAGAAATGTCCATCACTCATAGCCCAGCCCAGTGCTCTGATGTTTTCTCTTCATGATAATCAATAATTTGCTTTCTAAACAGCCTGGCTTTTTGCCCCAGTGGGATCCACCTCCCCCAGTTCCCCTTGGTGCTCCACATGCATTATGTGTTTGACCAGCCTCATGCTCTGCCCTTTTCCCACCGAGTTCTTGTGCAGAGGGTTTTTCCTGCTGCTTGTGCTCACCACGAGGTTGCTGCCAAAGTGCTGGTGTGGCCACTCGTGCCAGTGGGAGCTGTTCCTGCACCTCCAGCCCCCTCCTGTTCCAACCCAGACCTCATCTGGAGAGCTGGTGCCTGGAGTGAGGAATCTGGGATGATGCACAGGGAATGGGGACTCTTTAAGGTGGCAAGGCTAGTAATGAACATTTTAACTGCTTTGCTGGAATAAATTCAGCTTTAATGAAATAAAGTGAAACCGGGGGCCTGGTGCAAAATGAGCACGGGGATGCAGCTCGTGTTAGATCGCAGTGTCCCAGCGGTGAGTTTCTAAAGAGAAGCTGCATTTCAGGACATCAGATGGATTTCCCTGTGTCACTTCCAAATGCAGTACAGCTGCCTCGGAGCCAGGAGCTGGAGACATGCCACCAGATGTTGGGAATGAAAGAGAACAAGCCAATCTGAGTCTTAAAAAAGAAGCCACTGCTATTTGGGATAGGGCCATGGGACTTGGCACTGGGTTCCCTCTTCTATTAATCAGTATTTGTGTTGGATTTAATTAGTTTTGATTGCAGTTTACAGATGTAAATGCGTCTCCCATGGCATCTCCCTCACCTCCTGGGATGTGAAATGAGTGTTCAGTGTAACAGCATCGCAGTGATGCGCAGGAAGGCAAACAAACAGCAGAGCCTCGTGTACCTCCACAGGGTTTCTGGGGGTCTCCACCTCTGTCTGTGGCAATAAACAGAGAGGGGAGAAGATTCTGAGAAGGAGAAGGGAAAGGAGAAGACAACCCCACCTTGATGGTCCTTCCAAGAAGTGTCTGATGCTCTGAGGAAAGGTCCATCGTGAGGTCTGCAGGAGTTATCCGTCCCACCGTGCTGGGGAGGGTGCCTGTGCCCTGGAGAGGGTGCAGGAGGAAGGTGTCCCATGAGCATCCCACCACTGCCACCATCAGTGACACCGAGGACACCTTTGCAGCAAGCCGGGAGGTCTCTCGTCTCTGTCAGATGAAGAAAGAGCTCCTCACCAGGAGGTTAATGTGTTTGATTCACCCCCCACAGGGAGATCATCCTTCTTATTAGTGTTTGCCATTTCATAGTTTAATTAAGGTCACCCAGCGGGCCTGTAAATGACATCTTAATTAATAGCCTACAATATCTGCCAGTGCCAGCCAGGTTTGCTGGGGAGTCGGTGCCCCAGGAGGGCAGTGAGAACAGAGACATGAGGCACACCTGGAGCGCTTCATCTGCAAGGAGAAGACATCAGTGCTTCTCCTGGCGTGCTCGTGTGTGTGACAGGAGCAACACTGCTCTGTCTGTGGGGGCTTTGTGGCCCCAAACAAGGTGACATTTGATAATGGCAGCCCAGATTTACACCTCGGCATTTGCCCCCGACCCCCAAGATGGAGCAGGGGCCACCTCCCGAGCCTGTAAATCGGGAGGTGTGTGATCCAACAGCGTGCCTGTGACTCAGCGCTGTGCCCAGACCCATCTCCCGTGATTTACGACTCAGCTCGGTGACTTATTTCAGAGTCAGTCAAGTTCAGAGCCAACCTATAACTCAGACCCATCACGAATTCATCAGTGACACAGGACTTGGATAACTTGGGGATAACTTCAGAATTAATTGTGTTACTTATGAAGTTGCTGACATGACTAATCAATTGCCACATGGTCAATAAATCAGTGAGACACCTGAGAAATTCATCATCTTTTTTTTTTTCAGTCAGAAACTTCGTATGCCTTATAAATCAGACATTGGAACATCTTGTTGTACATCAAACCCACGCTTGGAAAATGGCCTTTTGGAGTGAATATATATTTATGGAATATCTGTCCTGAACTGGTTAAAGGAGCTAAAGAAAATATAAGGGCAGGGAGTTGAACACTTTATTTTACAACCATTACCTGTGTGTGAGCGATGAACAACTCAGGCCAGCCATGGCTGGGGGCAGTGCAGGGCACGGGGTTGTGTCCAGGGGTGAGGTGTCAGCCGAGCCCTCCGTCCCTGCTGTCCCCACCATTCCCATCCTGGGGATGAGCTCTTGCCTCACCCCAGGACTCTCATCCAGGGCTGGGAAGATGCACATGGAGTTGGCCTTCATATCACACCAGTCTTGATGGGGCTTGGTGGAAGGTGTCCCTGCCCCTGGCAGGGGTTGGAACGAGATGAGCTTTGAGGGCCCTCCCAACCCAGACCATTCTGGCACTCTGGGAGGTTCCCCAGGTTGCACATAAACCATCCCTTCTGAGTCTGGAGCTCGGCAATGCTGCCTGTGCTGTCAGTGCTGTCAGCCCCCTGCTCGGCGAGGGTAACAGATCTGCTCTTAATGATAACAATCAATACATTCGATGAAGAATCAGATTGTATTTAATGTGCAGTTCACTTACAGCCTGACACCTCTATTTAGATTTATTAAAGCAATTCTTGTACATTGACTCGGCACTGATTGATGCCTTGAAATGCATTTTAGTGGGGATTTAAAATCCCAACAAGATAGACATTTTCTATATCCTGCATTTAAACGGTTACAAATACAATGTGTTCCTATCAGCAGGTGTCCCTTTAGAATACAGAATCACCCCATTTTTGTTCTATATATAAAATTCACAGAAGAGATTATGCAGGACATATTTAAAGGATGGGTTTTTTAACGAATCTGTGGGCAATTTCCCATAAATTACACATGGAAATGTAAAATCTAATCAACTAGTTGCATAAGCATAGCCATATGTGCAGGAGTTTCACTCCTGGAAAAAAAAAAAAAAAGGCAAATTAAATAAATGCATTGGAGATTATTTGAATACATCAAGTAGATTTTTAAAGTATTTCCTTAAGAAATTCAGCCTGCACAAAGCACCGTCACTAATAGGACGGGAAAAGTTGCCAGTAAATATTTATATTAGCAGCTTTTGATGGAAAAACAAAACTGCAGGCGGAAGATCTAAGGCTTCTCATCTGAGGCAGCTCTGAGATTCACTGGTTTCTTGTTGCTCTCCCCAGTGGGGAGGGATCTTTGGATGGCTCTGCCTGGCTCTGTGTGGAGAGATCCCCCGGAACCCTGGGACCCAGGGAGAGACCTTTTCCAGAAGCTCCTTTATAAACATCACCCAAACCAGAGGCTTTAGACTCCATTTCTCTGCATAAAGCGCTTGGCAGGGGCTCATTGTCACCTTTCTCCAAAGCCCTTTAGGAACTCCCAGCTGAGGAACAGCAGGGAGCTGATGGTGATGGTGATGATGGTGATGATGGTGATGATGGTGATGATGGTGATGATGGTGATGATGGTGATGATGGTGATGATGGTGATGATGGTGATGATGGTGATGATGGTGATGATGGTGATGATGGTGATGATGGTGATGATGGTGATGATGGTGATGATGGTGATGATGGCCAAGCCCAGTCCAAGCCCTCCTGGGATGCTCTGGCAGTGGTGGCTGCAGAGAGGGAGCCCATGTGGGCAGTGGAGAAGCTGAATTACCCTCATCTCTCCACTGCCCCCGGATCCAGAGAGCAGCTCAAGCCATGGAAGAGGCAGAGGTGGAAGAGGACCAGCAGTTCTACCAGTCTTAGTCACAGATGACGAAGCCAACTTTTAATAAATTGGTACAGGAGCCAACAGCAGTTTCTCCTCAAGCCAACAGGCCAAAACATCCCTGGGTTTACCCTCTCCCATCTCCTCCCTGCCTGAGCTGCAGCTGGAATAGGTTCGGGAGATGCAAATATTGAGGGCAAACCCCCTGGAGGTGCCGAGGATCATGCGCTGCCCAGCACCGTGCTCTGCCGGGGCAGAGTGGCCAACCCCAGCCCCGGGGACCAGCCTGGTTTTCAGAGGGACAGAACAAAGCTCTGATGATGACTTCAAAAGCCCCAGCAGCCTGTAGTGATGTGCTGCTCAGTTTCTATGGGAACAGGCTGAGATGGTTGATTAGAGCCCCACGTGCGGGAGAGGCAGGAGAAGCAGCGAGGGGGGCTGCGGATGCAGAGATTAATTGGTGTGACTCAGGCTGGGCTTTTGTAGCATTTGCAGCCATCCCAGAAGGTGCCTGGGCACCAGAGTTGGGATGTCACGAGGAGGTGTCCACAGGAGAACAATTTCATTGCCTGTTGCAATGATTGTCAATTCTACCTTAAAAAAAAAAAATAAAGGAAATGGGTGATTTATTTTCATCTGCTGGTTTCTAAATCAGCTGTAACTTGGAATCAGGGAATCATTAAGGCTGGAAAAGCCCTCTAAGATCATCGAGTCTAAGCCAGATGCACCACTAAACCACATCCCTCAGCAGCACATCTACATGTTTTTTTAACACCTCCAGGACAGTAATTCCACCACTTCCCAAGAAAGCCCGACCCAATGCTTGACCACCCTTTCAGTGGAGAAACTTTTCCTAATATCCAATATAAACCTCACTCATGAAGGTCACTGCCAAGGCATGGGGGAGCATCTGCTGCTGGTGGGAAGACAAGAGGCTGTTCCTTCCTTGGCCCTTGGTCGACTTTGTCTCACCAGTATTGGTCACAGCTTAAAAACAGATTTTTTTCCATATGGGAAACTTTTTCCAGCTATGGGAAGGACCAAGACAAGCCATGGGACTGCTGTGCCTCAGTCCTGACAGTACATCACACACCACAAACGCATCCCTCTCTCCCAAAAACCATCCCTGAGCCAAAAACCTCCCTGATGCCAGCTGGAGCTTGGATGTGCCCTGGCACCACACCGGGCAGATGACTGCATGAACCCTTTGGTGGAGGTAAACCTGCTGCCAGGCTCCGTGTCCATCCCCCTCCCCACCCCTTTGGTGCCTTTGGATGTATTTTTCAGGATGGTGCATGGGCTGGGAAGGCAGTGGAGTATTTGTAAAGCACGTGGAATATGCTCCACTTCAGCCATTGAGAAATAAAAAGTACAGGGACGGTCTCATTTGAAAAGAAAATACGTCTGGAAACCAAAATTAGACCCAAAGCTGTAAGATAAACTCTGTTGTAAGTACTTGTAAGAAAGAGTTTAAGAAAAGGATTAAAAGGGATTTGTTGGGCCTCTGAGACAGAGAAGCTCCATCAGTAAATCTGATTATCAGCTCTGCGTAGCTCTTGGTGATTTAAAATGCCAAAAGGCTGATGCTGGAAATAAGGAGGATTGGGAGAGGCAGAGCTCTCCTCCCTGATGTGGTGATGGAGCCTGGAGGCCACGTGTGGCCACCACTGGATGGGATGACAGTCCCAAAATCCTCTCCATGGGGTGGGGGCTCCCTGGGACCAGGGCACAGTCCTCCCCTCCTGCCCGCAGAGCAGGTGGAGTATTCACTTCCCTGGTATTATCACAGAATCACAGAATGCTTTGGACTGGAAGGGATATTAAAGCTCCCCCAGGGACACCTTCCACTGGACCAAACCCACCCAACGTGGCCTTGGAGCTTCCAGGGCTGGGGGTTTGCTGGTGGACAGACCAGGTTTTCTTCCTCTTCCTAATGAATGACTCTCGATGCAAATCAGATGTTCCTCATGTGTCAGTGGCTGCTGAATTATTCATTGGTGAGAAAATCACGAGGGACCAGGCAAAGGAAAGCACAATAAGCAATTAACGGCCTTCATTGGTGCTGCCTGCCTCTTGTTTAGTCCACATCCATGTGATCAATACTTTTTCCAAGGGATTCATTTGGCTCAGGGAGGGAGCAGAGTGCTGTGCTGAGCAAGGAGTATCTCCTGCTGGGGTTTCCTGGAAAGTGGAAGCAGATTTCTGTTTGACCCTGTGTGTCTGTCTTTCGTTCTTTGGGCTGTTTTTTTAGGGCTTTATGTTGTTTTATTGGGGTTTTTTTTAAAAGAATTTCTGTCTTCTGCCCACACTGAGCAGCAAAACACCTCTGAGATCACAGAGCCCAACCTCTGACCTCGTGGAAACTCAAACCACTCCTCAGCAGTCGGGTGGATTTTCTCCCCACCGCTGTAGGAAGGGTTTTACAGCCCAGAAACCTTTGTGTTCTTTCCAGCCACAGTTTATTCCTCAGCCCATCCCTCGTTACCCCTCTGCTGGCAGCGTCCCTGCGAGCCCCTCTGCCCGGGCACCTCCTGACCGATGGGGTTGGATGCACAAGGAGGACTCTGCCCACCCCCAGCTCAGGGAGCCCCTCTGGTCTCTCACCACCCTCTCCCTGTGCTTCCCTCCTTGCAGCAGCGGTGCAGAGACCCCCCAGCACCCCCATCCCATGGGATCCCTTGTGCTCCCCACCCCTGGGGACCCTTCCCTCCTGGAAGATGAAATCCTTGGGCTCAGGATGATCCGTAGCAGCTCCTCCCATCAGCGTCTCCAATGTCTGTGTGTTTTATTATTTTCCCTTTTCACAAAGATAAAACCTTCTAATGAGCTGGTTAAACATGCATAACACTCCTTCATTACATTTGCATACAAAAAATTGGTTGCAATTACAACAATTAGCTTGCTATGGAAATTGTGTGTGCGGAGAGGATAAAAATGTTCCTGCAAAGAAAAGGACAGAAAATTCACAATCACGCATAACAGAATAATCTCCTTAAATGTGTCACTTGGACTTCAATCCTGTGTTTTAATGCATGCTTTACACCCGAGGGTTTAGCTCACTTGCTGAATGACGCCACATATGCACATTTTGTAGGATAAAAAAAGCATAAAAATTGGGAGTTTCAGGAACTGTTTTTACCAGGTGTGTTTAACCCTCTGCCTCACCTGTCAGTGAGGGGCACCAATGCTTGCTCTTGCAGAGCCGAAATACTCCTGGGCACTTAATTATGAGAAAACAGGATGGTTCTGCTTATTTAAAATTAGGAAAGAAAGGGGAAATGAAACAAAGCTCTTGTGATTTTGAACCCAAAACACTTTTGCATTCTTGAGCACCACAGCTGATGCCCCAAATCAGGCTGGGTTTGACAGCAACGTTTTGCAAAGAAAAAGCAAACATTGCTGGGAATTTCTGGCATCAGCACTGTCAGATCAAAGGCAGAGGAACAAGTGTTCAAAATTCTGCTTGTGTTCTTTTCAGTTTTATGTATTTTACATGCCCTAATGAGGTATGAAAGGAAATAATCTGGGGTGGTGTAGTAAATAGGAAGAGAGGAGACAGGAGAGGGGAAATCCATAGATGGTTCCTGGCCTGTTGATACAAAGGGGTGCGACTACCCCAGAACCCCAGATTGGTTTGGGTGGGAAGGGACATTAAAGCCCACCCAGTCCCACCCCCTGCCATGGGCAGGGACACCTCCCACCAACCCAGGTGGCTCCAAGCCCCGTGCAACCTGGCCTTGGACACTCTCAGGGATCCAGGGGCAGCCACAGCTTCTCTGGGCACCTGTGCCAGGGCCTGCCCACCCTCCCAGGGAAGGATTTCTCCCTAATTTTCAATCTAACCCTGTCAGGCTGAAGCCATTCCTCATTGTCCTTTACCAATTAATCTGAAGCTGGCTTCTCCATCTGCTGTTGAGTAAAATTATACCTCCTCTTCCACCTCTGCCTGTTCCCTTCCCCTGCCCTGCTTTTCTGTAGGAGCCCCACAATTTGAGTTCATTCTCTCCAGCAAGGAGCATTTATTTGGGATTTACACAGTGGCCTTTGCTGGGGACACCCACAGTCTGGGGTGCATTGCATGCTTCCCCCACCAAGCCTTATGCAGCAGTCAAGACTAAATGAACTGATAACAGTTATGTTTATGCCTCTAATTTAATGACTAGAAGTTATAAGAGCATCCATCTGGTTTGCCCCTTTGTTCCTGACACCAGCAAACACTTGCCCAGGGTCTCCCCAGCCCACGCGCCCGGGGGTGCCCAGCAAGGAGTGGCAGCCAAAGGAGATGGATCTGAACCCCAGTGTGCATTAATTGCATGAACCCAGCAAATCGTTGCTGCCGGCAGCAAGGATGTCGTCTGGAAGGCTGTGCCATCTCCTGGTTTGGTTAATCAGGGGAGGGTATTTAAATAAAGATCATTAAAAACACTGTGTAGAGGCGGCGCTGTCGGGGGGGAGTTCGGAGCCTTCCTGCAGAGGGGAGGGAGCGATCCCTGTCCATGGAGCAGCCTGGATGGATGGATGGATGGATGGATGGATGGATGGATGGATGGATGGATGGATGGATGGATGGATGGATGGACGGACGGACGGACGGACGGATGGATGGATGGATGGATGGATGGATGGATGGATGGATGGATGGATGGTCCAGCAGCTCCTGCTCCGCACATCCCTGTTCCAGGGCAGCCCATCTGTGCCTGCAGAGCCTCCTGCGCTCCCAGCCTGGCCGCAGCACAGTGCAACAGTACTTAGAAGTTACATTTCATTCAGAACAACTGTAGCCTGAGCAAAATTACTCTTCAAAAATGCAAATGAGCTGCAGTTCCTTTTCATTTTCCCCCTTTAACAGCAGTTGCTCTGTCGCTGGTGGATTTATGGCGTTTGGCTGCGGGTTTTAATTGCTGTTTGCATACACAGCAGTGCCACAGCCAAGCTCTAAATGTGTGTTTCCATTTTACATCCAGATCCAAACCACTGCAGAAAAATTATTGGCGTGTGCGTGTTTTGATACCAGCCCCGTCGTAATCTGCCCTTAGAGCTGCTGGGGAGAAAAAAATGAAGTATATTTGCTTTATTTTAAGCATTTTGTAAAGCACTCGGTGAAGCAGAAAGGAAACCAACCCCACGGCAGAGGCCACACAGGACACGGGGGGTCTGTGTGACTTTGGGACTGGATGGAAAGGCAGGAAAATTGGTGTCACTGAAGCAGGACGAGGTGAATCTCGGGATGATCCATCCTGGGGGTTCACCCCCAGCCACTGAGCCTTGGGGACAGCGTGGTGGCTTCGGGACCCCTGTCACACCCCGGGTGTGTCACCCACCCCTGTGTCTTTCCTCTCAGCTCACACACCATCCAGGTGCCTTCCCTCCCTCCTTTCTTCTTTCTCTTTTTTCCCCCCTTCCTTACTCCCCGGCTGATCAATTATTTAATACATTTCATCCCAGTGCAGAGCTCCCTGAAGTGAGTTGTTTTAAATTAAATACATTTCTCTTTGAATCAACTGGAGTCTCGGGGAAATTTTTAGCTCTGCAAATGAGCTCATTTGAATTTTGGAGGTGTACCTGAAGTCCGCCTCTGTGTTTTTTCTTTATTTTTATTATTTCAAATCTCATTCCACTTTGTTCCAGGTTCAATCTTTTCCCTGCAGCAGTGCCCCATGCACCGGCTGATCGGAATAATTTCAAAAAGAGCAAATTAAAGGGCCCAACGTGAAATTTCCTTAGAGAATTGATGTGGGTTAACTGTCTGTATCTTATTGTGCTGCCTTGTTTGGAAGGCTTCTAGCAACCATCCATTATAGTTAGAGGGCTGAATGATGACTACAGTTACACTGGGGGGAAAAAAAATAAGGAAAGAAAAAAAACTGAAAGAAAAGCAGTTTCTATGAATAACAGCACCAGGGTATTTAAAACACTTGGCTGCACACTTCTCAGGCAGCATGTGCTGAAAAATGCATTTCTCCCTTAATAACCTTTAAATCCCTTGTACGACGTGGGTTTTCTCTAATCCTCTAAATATGTTCGGAGGAGACAACAAAACCACGTACACCACACGACAGATTGTGGCTCCCGGGGTGGAAACCACCCCTTCCTTTCCCCGCGGACACTGGAAAGGGTGTCATTCCAGCTGGGATGCCACAGCCCTGGTTGGTCCCTCTCCGTGTCCACAGGGACAGCTGCAGCCCCGCGTGGGCAGAGCCCATGGCAAGAGGTGCACTGGCCAAGCAGGGCTGCGGGTGGGCACTGGGGTGGCACCCAGTGTGCCCCCAGCCCTGCCCTCATCCCAGAGCACCCACGCTGGTCCCAGATGGTTCCTGGGTGCAACCAGAGTCCCCAGCCCCAGGCACCCCACAGACTGTGTCCCAGCCAGCAGGTCTCTTCCAGCCCCAGCGTTGTTCCCAAGTCCCACATCATCGTGTCCCCCACACTCCCTGATTCAGGGAGACAATAATTTGCGTTGAATTCCTACACGTCCACACGTCATTTTAGCTGTGGAATAACTGCATTACCTGCCATGGAGACAGTGCAGCCAGGGAGCAGTTTCGTGTCCCTACGTGTGTTATCACATCCAGAATGGGAATCATCATCTCCCCAGCGTGGAAGTGAAGCTGCTTTGTCGTACCCCCAAAAGGCAGCTGGGTCTGGGAGGGGGACAGTTCTTACCCCACCCCTCTGCCAGCCCTGCTCTGCCAAGGGGGTGAGCTCCTCACAAGTGTGATTCAGGATCACAGGCCTCAGGTCTTCAAAGGGCAATTTGGAAATACTCGCTCTAAAGCTGGTATCGAACAAGAGATAGAATTTATACCTGGAGCTGATCCTTTATAATGCAAATGTACAGAACTTCAAACGCAGCTGCCTCACGCTCTGCAGGGTTGAACACCTTAACCTGGCGCTGGAAATGACACTTTTACCCATCAGAGCAGTTTAATACATTAAGGTAAAATTTTTTGTCATTCAGGACGCTTTTACCCACCAGGGCCAGTCAGTGTCCCATCAGGACACTTTTAGCCATCAGTGCATCTTGACCATTCCTGTTTCGCTCCCATCCTCCAGCTCCAGTTCCTCATCCAGGCAGTGCCTTTTTCCTGGAGAAAATGGTCATTCGAGATCTTTTCTGACAAAAGTCACCATTTAACCCTTGAACAGTCTCACCCTTCAGGCTTTTCTCTTTCACTGTTCTGCTTTTGCCAGAGAAAGCAGCTGCACATATAAAATACCCAAGCTACAAAGGATGTGAAACAACTGAGGTGACAGAAAACATTCCTAAACCTAAATCACCAATAAAATCAGTTGGTGCACCAGCCCTTGCCTGGGATTTTCCAAGCAGCATCCAGGAAAGCCTCAGGCAGCCTGGACAGAGAGTGTGACAGCCAGGGAAGAGCAGAGTCAGAAAACCATGGAATGGGTTGGGTTGGAAAGGACCTTAAAGCTCAATTCTTTCCACCCCATGCCATGGGAAGGGTCACCTTCCACCAGCCCAGGTTGCTCCAAGCCCCGTCCAACCTGGCCTCGGACATTTCCAGGAATGGGTCATAAATGCTGCAAACCCACTGGAAAATTCCGGAGAAAATGAGAAAAGGGGAAACAGCAGGAAAATAATCGTCTGTGTTGTAGCAAGAGCCTGCAGGGCAGCAGATGCAGAGGGAACCTCTGGCAGAGCAGAGCACACACCAGCCCACAGGATCAGATCCCAACACCCTGCCAGGATGGGAAGGCAGCCCGAGGGTCACGGGGGTGTCTGTGCCACCACTGGGGCTGGATTAGAGCAGCGAGCCCTGAGCTCAGCAGGAGCCTCTTTGTTCCACAGCCTGCATTTGTGTCACACTGCCAGAGAAATATTTTTTTTCGGGAATTTACTCCCACACCTGGTGTTTGCAGGACACCAGAACCCGTGTGGTCTGCCCCAAGCTCTTGCTGCTTTTCCCTTTCCCTCCCTCAAAGCAAGCCAAGGGTTAACAGAAGCCAAGCCAGGCACATTTACACCGAATCCTCCCCCCCTGTAGATGCCCAAACAAAAGCTGCAAAAATGCCAGGAATAAATTTCTTCCTGTTTGGCTGCGGTTGCTGCGGCAAATGGCCCATTTCTGTGCCCGGGTGGCCCGGCGGGGCGAGGGCTCTGGGTGTGCCCGGCGAAGGGAGCTCCGCCTGCCTCTGCTCCGCTGTTATTCCATTTTCATCACGGCCGGTCGAAAGAGCCGATAATCACCGCTAAGCCCGAGCGAGCCCCGCTAAAAGGCAGCCGGCAAAGCGGCAGCGCGGCGCGGGGACCCCGCGGAGCCGGCAATTGCCTCTGCGCCCCGTCCGTGCGGGACCGGCACCGCCCGAGCCGCCGGCGCCCCAAACCCACCCGCCCCACCCGGAATGTCCAACGGGCTCCTTCCTTGCAAACGGAATCGTTTGCAGTTTACTCGGAATTTCTAAGCCGAGCTCTTTCCCTGCTTATTTTCTGAATGCGCTGGGTAGATGAAGGAGCTGCCTCCCCTGCTCGTTGCTGCAGCTTCCTCGACAGGGAGAATGTCCAAAAATCAGACAAAATATCCCAAACAGGCATGCCTGGACCTCTGATCCTGGTGGGTGTGTGACCTGCCCGTGCATACAGAGGAGAGGAGCATGAAGATGTTGGGATTAAAATGAAAGTGTGGGGAATGTTGTCTCTGCCCCACAGTGCTGCCAAAATGAGAAGGGGGTGGGCAAGACCCTTTTCTGGGTGATGCTCATCATTTGGCCCATGTGGAGGCCCCAGCAGACCCTGAGTTGGGAAGGACCATCCCTTGCCAAGGTGGGTGTGAGCCCTGGTGCCCTGGTGCTCCCAGCCCTCAGGGTGCTCCTGCGGGATCAGGGCTTTTCCACCTGGAACAGGATTGTTATTTCCAAGGCAACTGCTCATGGGATGAGATCAAAAGGGTTTTTTCACTCTTATGCGGGTTTCCTCCCAAAACCCCTCTATTTCACAAAGAATGAAACATATGATCCTTTCTCAAAATACATAGAAAATGGAGTGTAGTCCATGAATGACAAAAAACTGCCTGATGTGCCATTTTCTGAACATACCTTGGGAGGAGGAAAGAGTTTACTTGCAAATAATGGATTTCATATGTTGATAACAGGGGCTGTTAATTAGCTGTGGGCTCTGCTGCTAGCAGAGCCGAGGTAAGGGGAGTGTGAAAACTTACACTTCTGCAAGCCTTTTAATAGTACTTTTAATATGACTCTGCGAGGAGGGTTTGTGCGAGGAGTCCCAGCAGTCTCAGGGAGAATCAGCTTCAAGCCACAGATGAGAGGGAGGGAGGGAGGGAGGGAGGGAGGCAGGACACGCCAGAGATGCTCTGCCGAGGGGTCCTGCCCCAAACGCTGCCTTGTGGGTCAGGGAAATGAATGTACAGCGAAGGCAAAACCTCGGGTGGTGTTCCTCTTCAGGATTTCTGGATTAATTAGGAAGGAATTCTTTACTCAGGGATGGTGAGGCCCTGGCACAGGGTGCCCAGAGAAGCTGTGGCTGCCCCAGCCCTGGGAGCGTCCTAGGCCAGGCTGGACAGGGCTTGGAGCAAACTGGACCTGCTGAAAGTGTCCCTGCCCATGGCAGGGAGTTGGAATGAGATGAACTTTAAGGTCCCTTCCAACCCAACGCTTTCTGGCATTCTGTGATTATTGCTCTTGAGTGGGTCAGAGTCAGCATGTCAGGGAGCGAAGGGCTCACCAAGCAGAGTTAGGAGCCAGCGCTCCTTCCCCACTCCTCATCCTCCCACTGCAGAGCTCAGAAGGAGCCAACTGCCTTATTTATTTATTTATCAGTCAGTCATGAGTGCAGAAGATGCCTTTGAAGCTCCCTTAGTTATCTCTCTGGCTGGCAAAGAAATACTGCACATCTTGGTGTTTTATTCCTTTTGATCTGGCTGCCCCCGCCGAGGCACTTGCTCGGATCCCCATCTTTGATGTGGGTTAACAATACTGGATGCTCCCCCTAAAACTGTTTTTTCCCTTTTCCAGCAGCAGTTTGCAGGGTAGGAGTGGGGCCGAGCCACTCTCCCTCCCCCTTACTGGCACCTGGCGCCCAGTTTGGACCAGTCGGTGCTGTGCCCACAGAGCAGGGGCACTGGTGGGGGCAATGAGTGGAAAGGAGCCCTGTTATTACTGCAGGTGTGGAGTTGGGGGAAATGGAGCCCTGAAGTCCTCACCTCCCTCCCTGCTCTGCCAGAGGGGCTCCCCTTCTCCCAAACACCTTCTCCTTTGGCTCTCCTCCCTCCATCCCAGGCTTTGGCTGCTATTCCCTGGGAGCACATGGGAAAATTCCCCCTCAGCTGTCCCAGGTCCCAGGGGGAGCTGCCAACAGGGCACTAAACCCCAAACCACCCCCGGCACGTCCCACATGGAGCTGCACCCCAGGACCCCCAAAACAGGACCTTCATCCTCCTTGAAAAACAAGCCTCAGCTTTTTATTTTTTTCCCAGGATGCTCAAGGGTAGCAGGACCAGCTTTTATTTGACATTAAAATCGTTCACACCATGGTGTGCTCTGTGCTAATTGTTGCCACCGCTGAGCCGGGGTCACTTCTCCTCCTGTACAAACAGCCATTAAATGTCACCTGAGGAGCCCCGTCGCAGCCCAGCGCCTGCTATTTAATGCAGAGCTCGTCCCGGTGTGCCAGCTGCTGATTGATTCCACTTCCTTCCGTCAATATTTTAATTAGGGCTGTGTTTGCAGGGTTAGGTAAATTTGAGAGGCGGGCAGCCGTGGCAGGGAGCTCTTGGCTTTGCTCAGCCCCGCTGAGGAGCCGGCCAGGCGGCGCTGCTGAAGGGGTTTCAGCCTGTTGCAGACCTGTTGTCAGGCCTGGTGTGCTCCCTCTCGGGGTGCCTGCTGCCACAGTTAGGGTGTCACAGGGTCCACAGAGACCCAGCAGCAACAGGGTCACTGCCTGGCACCAGTGGGGCGAGGGGACCCAGGGGACAGGAGCCTTGGGGAGGACATGTGGGATCCTGGTCCCAGGGCAACTGCGCTGGCACAGCACCTTGGGGGGCTTCGTGGGACAGCCACGTGCTGGTGGCCTCCCTGACAAGGAATCTGGTGGCCACAGACACTCTCACAGGGTGACTGGGTCCTGCAGAGCTGGCGTGGGGGTGTGACAATCCTGATGGCACCCAGATCCTGACAGCACCCTCCTGTTGGGTCACACTGGTAATTCCTCAGTCCAGCACCCTCCTGAACGCGCCACAGAACTGGCTGATCTAATCACAGGGATCAATAACACACAGAGCAGGGAGAGGGAGGGAGATGAAGAAGGGAACAAAGGACACCAGGGGCTGAGTGGCACTGTAAGGGTTTCATGGAATCCCAGAATGGTTTGGGTTGGAAGGGATGTTGAAACCCTCTCATCCCACCCCCTGCCATGGGCAGGGACACCTCCCACCAGCCCAGGTTGCTCCAAGCCCCGTCCAACCTGCCCTCGGACACTTCCAGGGATGGAGCAGCCTCAGCTTCTCAGGGCACCCTGTGCCAGGGCCTGCCCACCCTCCCAGGGAACAATATCTTCCCAATATCCAACATAAATATTCTCTCTTTTAATTTCCAGGCTGCAAGACCTGCAGTACAGTGCCCTGTACTGATGCCTGATCCCTTCCAAGGTCTTACCAAGCCTTTTGCAATCTCAGGGGATGAGTTTCTTAATCTAAGATAATGTAGAGGCAAGAAAACCCCACGGGAGCTGCACCATCCCCACGGGAAGGATTGCCAGCACTTTGGGCCCCTGAGCTCTCGGGGCCCTGCTGCAGCTGGTGCTCCGAGACCAAGGCAGAGCAGTCTGGTGGATGATGTTGTACAGGAGAACTGCACAGAACTGCCGTCCTCCCAGCGGGGAAATAACACCGAAGGAGGAGCAAGGCGGAGGGGGAAGGTTATAAGTTATCCGAGAAAACTGCTTTGAAGAAAAGTGTAAGTTTCCCCTCCAGAGGACTAAGAGCACATTATGTTCTAACCCGATTAAGGCAGGGCTCCTTACAAATGCAGCTGGAAATGGCTTTGAACTTTTGCAGGGAGCATGATCAGCATACACTGCACGGCAGAGGGGGACAGGAGATCACGGGGCTGCCTGGCTGGGGAGTACTTAAGCTGGAATTTAATTCCTCTAAAGGGAAGTTTAAGGCATTTCTCTGAGATGAAGGTTTGTTATCTGGCCCCTTTCCTGCCCTCTCCAGAGCCAGCTAATATTGCCAGGGCGTGGGAATCATCGAGTCACAGAATGGTTTGGGTTGGAAGGGACGTTAAGGCTCATCTCATCCCACTCCCTGCCATGGACAGGGACCCCTCCCACCAGCCCAGGCTGCTCCAAGCCCCGTCCAGCCTGGCCTTGGACACTTCCAGGGATGGGGCAGCCACAGCTGCTCTGTGCCAACCTGTGCCAGGGCCTGCCCACCCTCCTAGGGAAGGATTTCTTCCTAATATCCAATTTAACTCTGCCCTCTGTCAGTTTGACACCATTCCCCCTTGAACTATAAATGGATGTGCAAGCCACTGGCTCAAGTACCCACCAGGTACCCCTTCTTTATCTCCATAACCTATATTTTGACTCAAATGTGCCTTCCAGAAAGGCCCCAGCTCTGCACTATTTCCCTTCCTCCAGTTCACTTCATTTATGTTGAAAATTTACCCCACGAAAGCTGGGGTGAGAAATCCACACTGTTGTTCAGCTTCAGGGGCTGAGACCTTGGAAAGTGAAACACCAAGAGACCTTGGAAACCAAAGAACAGCAAAACCAAAGCACAGCAAAAGCAAGAAGGGCATTTTAAAAACTGTCAGCACTGTGGGGAAGCTCGAGGAGGAGAACTGGGAGGTTTTTGGCAGTTCTGCCCTTGCTTTTCTCTGCAGAGGCTGAACAGGGGAAGCCGAGGAGATGTTTGGGGAGGGCGCAGGGGGTCCCACGCAGGAATCCGTGTGGCCAGGGAATGGGGATGGTGGTGTCACTGCAAATGGGCAGTGCCAGCCCCTGCTCAGGCTCCTGCCCAGCGCAGGTTTGGGAGCCCCAGGGCCCTGGTCCCTCCCAGCAGAGCCACCGGGGAACAGGCACATTCCTCCTGTTTGATGGAAGGGCTCCCACCGAGCAGCAGCAGCACATCAGGGGCACTGCTGACCCCGCACACAGGCAGGAGCACACTGGGTTGTTATTGCCTTTGTTATGGCTTTGCTTTCCTTGCCCTGCTCCTGTTCAAAACCCCGAATCAGCAGCAGCCCTTTCATGCTCTGCCAAGACTCCCTGCGTGAATCCCTGGGCTCCTCTGGGCTGACATCCCCACAGGCAGCCCTGCCTGTGGCTGTTGCTTTCCAACCTCTCCCCTGTGAGCCACGCAGGCAGCTGGAAATGTGCTGAAATTGTTGGGTTTTATCAGTGGACTTAAGCTGGAGCTTTGCACCTGAATTGTTCTTGAGCCAAAACATGCCCGTTGCTGGGGGGTCAGCCATGCAGGGAGAGAAAATACACCAAAGCCTGGGCTGGCATCCCTCATGGGATGTGCATTAAATAGATAATAAATAGCTAATAAATGCCCATGCTGTGCTGCTCAGAACCACCACGCAGCAACGCTGGGGCTCACACAGGGTGCATGTCTTGCACACCCCCAAAAGCGAGAAGAATTAGGGCTGTAGTTGTGTAAAATTAGGAGTGTGAGCCTCTGTCACCCTGAACAGGGACAGTTAGGACTGTAGTTGTGTAAAATTAGGAGTGTGAGCCTCTGTCACCCTGAACAGGGACAGTTAGGACTGTAGTTGTGTAAAATTAGGAGTGTGAGCCTCTGTCACCCTGAGCAGGGACAGTTAGGGCTGTAGCTGTGTAAAATTAGGAGTGTCAGCCTCTGCCAGCCTGACCAGGTATATTCAGTCTTGCAGAAGTGTCAGTGTAGTTGCTTTATCGGGTCAGATGGGGACTGTGACTCCCTGCAGGGCTGGGGCTTCCAGCACAGCTCCACCAGGCACTGGGGGCTGGCACTGGTGTGCTGAGGTGCCTGGGCTCCTTGCAGGGACAGAGGGGACAATGGGGACATTGGAGCCTGTGCCCTCCCCCTGTTTGATTCCAGCTGGGATCCAGGGACTGGTTGGGATTGGAGCCTCCTGGTCCTCGCAGAGCCCTGGGAAGGCACAGATCTTCCATTTATCACTTTAACCATTAAAAGTGGTGTTTTTCTTCACACACACATAGCCTTGCAAGTTATTCATTTAAATTCGCTCCATCCTTGAAGGTGAGTTTAATACCATTCATACATTTTCATTTGTAAATTTGTCAGTAATAAGAGAGTTGGCACATGGGAGAAAGTAACTGCATAATTGCAGCTTACACGCTTGTCTTACTGAAAAACTGCTGGCTCAGGCATCGGCCACGCTGGGCGTCATGCATGAAATTGCAAATAGAATTTAATTTGCCCTTGTATCCTGTAGGATCAGCTTAAAATGATTAATGCAGGAGAGAATGTTGTCAAGATTTTATTCATTACGATCTCAGAGGACTGCAGTGCAAAGCCGTCATGTATAACATGACAATATGTAATATGCAGCTTTCTGAGCTGCTTTCTTGTGGCAAACAATTGTATTTCTGCTCTTTAATTCCAGTGCTGCGGCAAGCAGGACTCATCCCGTGCGTGCTGGGTTGATCTCCTGAACAGCTGGAAATGTAATTTGGTTAAATATAGGACATTCAGGGCTGGGCTCTGGAGCAGCACTGGGAGCAGGAGGTACTGCAGGCACGGGAGGCTGCTGGACCTGCAGGAGGCTGGGGGTACCTGTGCCATCACCAGCCAGGAGCAGACCAGGCTCTGAGACAGGCAGAGTCCAAAAATGTGGAGTTTCGGCCCCTCAGCACTCGGTGAGCTCAGCTCTTGGCTTCTCTCACCCTCCCCTTCTCTTCTCTGGGTGAAGAAACTGGGACTGGCCAAGCCTGGGGTCATCCTGAGCACAAAAACACTGCGGAGCACTGGGGAGATGGAGCAGGAAAACCAGTGGGAAATGTCCTGGTTAAATTGGAAAGGGCAGCCAAGGCAGAACTGGGAGACTGGAGAAACGGCTCAGGAAAGTGGTGGAGAGCAGGGAACAATGAGATGTACACCCTGCAGCATCCCCACCAGGACCAGGGAGATGTGGGACCTCGTGGGGGAACTGGTGGGATGTGGTGGAGAAAACGGGACTGGACAAACCCCAGCCTGTGACTCTCCACCAGGGAAACTCCATCAGTGCCTCGTCCAGCTTGGGGCTGGTTTGTCCCAGTGTGTTCATTATTTGAAGGCTGCAAATCTTAAAAAAAACCTCTGAAGAGATACTTGTCTTTTCCCTGAAACTTCTTTTTCCACTGCCAGTGAGTAGCCAGTAAGAAAAATCCCTTCTGTTCCATTGCCACTGGGCTAATTGGCTTAACATGGTGAGAGTAATTATTGGATTGTTCTCTTTAAAAAATCATTTTAGTGGTGGATTTGTGAGGAGGTTATGGCTTAGAAACTGTTCTCATCAGAACAGTAATTGAGGAATGAAATATGGGTTGTGATTATGTTATTGAAATGGATTGTCTGGTAATTATATTAATACAACAGAATTACTGTAGATCCCATGTAAACTGCAGTCGGGAGCATTCCTGTCTCAGAGGAGCATTCCCTCCTGCCTCCGAGTTAATCACTGCATTGTTAGAATGAGAAATGGCTCTCCCAGTCCCCTGAGTGAGAGACAAACATCCTTTTTCCTTGGATTGAAATCCATTTTCACCTTTTGATTTCCTGTTGGCGGATCCACACCAGCCATTGAAGCAAAAGCGACAGGAATCTTATCCTTTCCCTGCCCGTGCCACCCCACGGGTGATCCCAGGTCCCTCCCGATGCACAGGGATGCACAAGGGACTCCCTGGAGCTGGTTAGGGAATGCTCCTGCAGCAGGGTCTGCTGCTGTAATTACAGGAGCTGTTGGGTTAATTAAGCTCTCAGAGCACGAACAAACCTTCCCCATCTCCAGGATGGAGCTCTCCCTCCAAACATGTTCTTGTGGAAGGGCAGAGGGTGCGTCGGGGGAGCTCAGACGATGCCAAGGAGGTGGTTGTGGTGTAAATCAGTGCCTGCTCCTCAAGCTCTTGGGCACCCACTGGCTGCTGAGGTGGGAGCTCCAGCTGGGTATGAGCCCCTGGCACAGGTGCCCAGAGCAGCTGTGCCTGCCCCAGCCCTGGAAGTGTCCCAGGCCAGCTTGGACGGGGCTTGGAGCACCCTGCGCTGGTGGGAGGTGTCCCTGCCCATGGCAGGGGGTGGGATGAGATGATCCTGAAGGCTTCTCCAACACAAACCATTCTGGGATTCCATGAGCTGGTCAGCACTGGAGTTCAAGGCTCCTGCCCCTCACCCAGCCCACCAGGTGAAGGTGGATGTCCCTGTCCAGCCCACACCTGCACCCATGAGCACGTTTATAAAGCATCTCACTTTGATAAGTTCCACTTCTGTGTTAATTTAGAAAACTGCTGCATGTAGTAATTCTGCCTTTGCAAGCCTTATGCCAGATTTTTGTAATTAATTATTAGCAAAGAGAAACACATCAGGCTTGAAGAAGCCGACTGGGCCTCCTGGCAGGAGCACCCGGACTAATGCCTTATTGGTTTAGCTGCCAGTTAGAATGAGATAAATCAATGTTAATTTCATTGTATTACAACAATATTGATTCCCTATTAAACAGCAGACAAAGCAGGTTATGGCTTTAGGAAAGCTATTAGGACTTAAAGAATGTTGGGTTTTTTTCTTGAGAATAAACAGGAAATTAGTGTTTAATACTGCTGGGTCTGGAGAGTCAAAGGAGGAGGAAGGTGCATGGGAGGTAAAGAGGGCCCAGTCAAGCCCAGCAATGCCATGCACTGGTGACCTGGGAGAAGCCAGTGCAGTGATGGAAATCCCCTGGATGTAGGAGATGGGGATATGGGATTCAGCACAGGGATGCTCCCGTCTCTCCCGGTCCCGCTGAGCAGGATCAATACTCACATCCCATCCCAGAGAGGGGCTGCTTGCCCTGCCACTTATCTCAGCTTCCAATCGATCACCAGGGCCAGCTCAGCAGAAAATCCTTAAGGAATTTCCTCGCAGACCAAACCTCCTGCAGCCTGGAAGCCGGGTGGGAGCATCCCCAACATGCCCCCTCCAAAGGGTCAAACCTTCAGCTGCGGGAGGGACCGGGATTAAGATAAATAGTTGTTAACTGAATCAATACTGATAACACAACTGGAGCCGGGATCTTATTGACTCCCGGAGTCACTTCTAATGGCTCTTTACACAGTGAACTCCACATTATCTCCCGCCCATGAGCCCCACGGCACAGCCAGAAAATGCCCTGATACCACGAAAACTGCTCTGCACCAGAGGACAATAAAAGGGGGAATTAGAAGCAGTAATGAGCACTGTTAATTACCAACAGCCAACTAGAAATCAACTCCAACTCCCATGAAGGGGCATGGAAAGGAAAAACATTTTGATTCCCCCAGTCAAATGTTTATGTTCTATTTCCTGTGTACATACACCAACAAAATAAAATTTTAGAGACTGTTTAGAGAGTGAAGCAGTGGCAAGATAGGGGCTGGGATGTTGATAACAGTCTCACCAGGATCAGGCCCAGGATGGCATTATTGTATTCATGGAGAATAGGGGCTGAGCTGCCAGAGCAGACCAAGAACAACTCTGCTCACAAAGGGAAAATTCTGTTTAACCTGGTGGCATTTTCTTTGTAAGCAAGTCCGGGGTTTGGTTAAAACCATGAGCTGGCCATGCCCCAGCTCTGCAGCCCCATGGCTGGCTCAAAACCACATGAATAAGGAGAAAGAGGGGCATTCCTGTGGGATGAGCAGAGCAGAACATCCCACGGAGCATTAGCTCCATCCACTCTGCAAGGAAGTGGAGGAAGACTGACCATAACAGGGATCCGAGCTGGAATTTCTGTGTGTTATCTTGAGCTACAGCCTGGCCCCATGCCAGACAGTCTGCACCAGCCCAAAGGGCCTGGGATTGAAATAATCCAATTTAGGGAAACCAAAAGTGTGACTCACGGAACACCAGCTGTGGCAAAAGCATCCAGGTAGGGATGAATGGGAGCAGTGTCAGCTGGGTGATAAAACCAGCCTGGCAGGAGCTGGAACACGATGCTGATAAAGCTGTCGTCTCTATCAATTTACAAAAAGGCTGCTCTAAAAGCTGCTCTTCCCGGCGAGAACGGGCAGCACCTGGGCGGTGGTTTGAGCCCAGCCTTCCTCCTCCTCCTCCTCCTCCTCCTCCTCTCACATCCCTCTGGGTCAGCTCACACCTCTGCACTGGTGATGCTTCTCCAACCCCAGGGGCTTGGGCTGACAATGGAGATTTGCAGAGCACAGCTGGAGGGAGGACTTGGGGCATTTTTGGGGCTGTCACACCCCGGGCCAGCTGTGCCTTCCCAGCCCAGATGTTTGTCACAGGGAGCACAAGGTGCAGAGCTGGGGGCTGCATCCTCCCCCAGCTGCTCTCCAGCCTTCCCCGCAGCCTTGGCAGAACCAGCCAGGCTGGTTTCCAGCATCACCACCCTCGTCTCTCCAGGGCAAATCCTCCACCTGCAGAGCCCCGGGAGCAGCAGCTTCGGAGCCCTGGGGATTTGTGGGATGCCACCGTCAGAAAGCAGAGGTCAAGGCAGCAGCGACGGCAGGGAACGATGCCACAGCCCCTCCTGGTTAATTATTTGTCTGAGGGTTACATAATGCAGATGTGTTATTCAGAGCTCAGCAAGGGATTTGAAAAAAAAAAAAAAAAGAAAATTCAAAAGAAGGATGAGGAAGAGACACAGAAGCTGGAAAGACTATAAAAGAGCAGGCAATGAAATGGGAAGACAAAAGATCTAATTACAAATGGCATTATTTGCATTCTCATCAACTTAATTCAGTTTTGTTTTCTCATTGCTTTAATCTCGCAGCTTAATTCAGTGGAACAGAGTGGATAAAGGAGGCAATGAGGTCCACACTGGGTTGATTCGGGGCAGGATGTGGTGGGTGCAGCCCCAGCATTGTTCTTCCACCTTCCTCTCAGTTCTCAGGTTATTCCTCAGGTTATGGAGTCTCCCGATACATCTGGATGTTTCAATTAAAAAAAAAAAAGTGATAAAAATGCAACATTCTTCTCCATGCTTATGTGAAATGGGATCTGAAACAGCTCTGGCTTTGATTGGATACCCAGTGTGACCTGACATTTAATCGAGGATGGGAAAGCACCAGTATCTTAAAGAACAGGAGCAAAATAATTCTGACATTGTGCTCTTGATGAGAAAATAGCATTTTCACATCACATCGTGCGTTACATTACATTTCAATGACTGAGGTCAATGCAAGTGATGCTCAAAGAGAAACACATTTGGACTCCCGGAGGGAGCTTGTGATGCTTTGGTGGGGGTCACATGAATTTTAAATTAAATTATTAGGTGAAAATCTGGCCCAAAGTTCAAGGACTATATTCTACATCAAATTCTTTAAATTGTTTGAAGTTTTGCCCACAGTGGGCATGCCACCATAATGGAGCAGAAATTAGTGTGAAACAAGTGAAGTGATCTAAACAGCTACGGGGTTTGTGTTGCCCGTGGGAATTAACACACTCGGCAACCAAAGTAAGTCCTGGTGCCTCCATGTCTCTCCTGCATGAGGAACAACCAAGCTGGAGATGAGTGGGAGCCCAGCCAGGATCACCAGTACTGCAGGAACCAAATGCATCCTTGGGCCTTACAAAGAGGAGGCAGAGGGACTTTTTACAAAGGCACAGAGTGATGGGACAATGGAGAATGGTTTTAAGCTAAAAGAGAAGAGATTTGGATTAGATGTTGGGAAGAAATTCTTTACTCAGAGGGTGGGCAGGCCCGGGCACAGGGTGCCCAGAGAAGCTGTGGCTGCCCCATCCCTGGGAGTGTCCAAGGCCAGCTTGGACGGGGCTTGGAGCAACCTGGGCTGGTGGGAGATGTCCCTGCCCATGGCACGGGGTGTCATGAGATGAACTTTAAGGTCCCTTCCAACCCAACCCATTCTGGGATTCTGTGATTAAAACACCCCAGCAGCCAGCACAGCTCAGCTCTCCAGGCCTTGTATTTCACACCACACCATCTTTCCTAGGGACATTTCCCCACTCAGACCTGGATTTTCCCCCCATGGGAGTCCCCACGGAGCAGACCCACCACCCTACTGTCCCTCTCCAGGCTTCCCTGCCCCATCCCCGTGCTGCCACAGCAGCACACGACCTTCCCTTTCTGCTCCAGAGGAAGCAGGAACATTCACATTTTAAATTACAGATACTTCAGCCAAATGGCCTATTTGTGTTCAGTCTTTATTATCATCCTGCACTGTTTTCCAATTGACTAAAAGCAGGCGCAGGGATTTTTGGGGGTATATATAATGCTCGTACATGCAGCCAACATATCTCCATGCATTGATTTTTGGGCCAGCTCTGTGGAAAGGCAATTCAACTGACAATTAAATTAGCAGCTACATTTGTCATTTTTGGCCCAAATGAGATCCAGAGAAGAAATTGCCCTGATACGGCTCAGAGTTCATCACTCTGTGAGGAACATTGGACATTAAAGCCTGTGCTGAGCTGCATCTTCATCAGGCTGGGAGTCTGCCTGGGAGCTTCATTCTCCCTGCAGAGGATCCTGTAACACACCTTGGAATGGGTTTAGATTAGATGTTGGGATGAAATTCTTTACTCAGGGGATATGAGCCCCGGGCACAGGGGGCCCAGAGAAGCTGTGGCTGCCCCTGGATCCCTGGGAGTGCCCAAGGCCAGGTTGGACGGGGCTTGGAGCACCCTGGGCTGGTGGAAGGTGACCCTGCCCATGGCAGGGGGTGGGAGTGAATCATCTTTAAGGTTCCTTCCAACCCAACCCATTCTGGATTCCTGTGCCAGCTTATGTGATTTTAGGAACACAGTTGTTGACTATAACCACAATAGGAACTCCATCCAATGCCTTTCAAGACAAAATGAAGCAAGTCCTTTAATATGAAGTTCCGTATTTTCCTCTTGGTTTGCATTTTGGCTGTTTCTGCAGCCACTCTGTGCCGTGCAGGGGAGTGGAAGCAGAGAGAGGGTCACGTTGAGCCCCGTGTGTGGTGCTGAGGGATTTCTGCTCAGCCCTGCTGAGGTGCTGTGCTGCTTCAGGAGGGCCAAACACAACAGCTCGGGGGTTGCTTTGCATTTGCTATGTCTGGTCTTAGATTTCTGCTCTTTTGATCCCCATCCCAGGCTCTGGCATCAAAGCCACCTTCACCCACCCCTCTTGGACAGACCTCTGGGAGCAGAGGAGGCAGAACTTGTGCCCTGTGCCCTGTGCCAGCCCTGGGTACCTGGCTCGGAGGGGCTTGTCTGCAGGGGCCATGTCCCTGCTGTCCCCCTGCTGTCCCCTGCAGTAGGAACAGGGGGGTGCCTCCACCCCAGTGATTTATGGTGAATGTTGAACCAGCCCCAAAGGTTTCCCATCAGCAGAACACCATGTTTATGGCACTAGGGCACATGCAGGCTGTAAATCTGACGGTGCCAGGGGGATCTGATGCCCAGAGTGGCCTCCGTGCCCAGCAAACCACCTTCCCCAGGCTGTGTTGGATGGCAAAGCTGCTGAAACATCCCACATTCCCAGAGTTAACAGCCAGAGGGAAAAACACGCCCTGTGGCCGTGGATTGCTGCACAGGCTCCCGTCTCTTAAACGTTTTACACATCATTTTATTCCCCGGCATTTATTACTGTGTCGAGCACAGCCACGCTCAGCAGCAACACAGCAGAGAGGAATGTCCCTGCTTACCACCACAGCACCAGAGAGCAGCAGAAAAAGGTTTTCAGCCCTCATTAAAGCAACAAATAACCAACAAAAATAAAAACCCCAAACAACACCCCAAGCCTGGAAAACCCCTCAAACACATGAGCAATTGGAAAAGCTCCTTTTGTGCTCCAACCCCTGCACTTCTGCTGTCAAAGCCAGTGGTGAACATAAGGCTCAGGAGCAGAGGCAGAGGGATGCGATGTTCATGGTTCTGCCTCGGCTGAGCGTTTCTCTCCCAACTCCTTAATTACCCAGGTAAGTGGGTAACCCAGCCTCGCTGGCTAATTGTACAGGAATATCTGCCATCTGCTACTGTAGCCCAGATTTGTGGGGGCACAGCTGCCTGCAGAGCGCTCAGTGAAACAACAGCGAGCTTTTATAGACACTTACAACTTCTGCAACAATGAATCTGTTCTAATTAGTGCTAGGAATAAATGTTTATGATGTAGGAAATGACAAAATGTATTTATCACCAAGCTAATAATTCACTGTAGAGGAAACTTCAGGCTGAGCTGTACAACATGAATTGAAATTATTGTTTCTGTTTCAGTATGTACATCCAGGCAGAATGCTAATTGAACCAAAATACCCAGGGTAAAGCCTCTCTTGTTGGGAACAGGTATTGGGCATCTCAGAACTCTTGGGTTCGTCTTTTGGTGGTTTTGAAGCTGGGCAGGAGCAGGTGAGGAGAAGCTGATCCATCCTGCTGAGGAAGGGTGGAGGAGAAGCTGGTCCATCCTGCTGAGGACAGGGTGGAGGAGAGGTTGGTCCATCCTGCTGAGGACAGGGTGGAGGAGAAGCTGGTCCATCCTGCTGAGGACAGGGTGGAGGAGAAGCTGGTCCATCCTGCTGAGGACCAGGTGGATTCCAAGTGCCTGGAAGCAGCACCCACCTGAGCAAACCCCTCAGGACCTCCCAGCCATGGGTTGATGTGGAGCTCCATCACTTGACTCACCTTCCTCCCACACCAAGAGCTTTCCTTTCCTTTTCCATTTCCATTCTTTCTTTCCTGTTTGCTGCCTGAATTCCCTTTCGTTTGGACCGCTGGAAGGGACAACAAGCCTTGACAGGCTGGGATTGATGGTGCCACTGGGAGCCTGGCAGGCACCACCACGGCTTTCGGGAGCTGTCAGTGTGATGGAGAGCCCACAAACACTGCCCAGGGGCTCTGCTTCTCCTGGGGGATGCCAACCCTGGGGCACCACGTGCCCGTGGGCTGGGGGAGTGATTGGCCCTGTGCCCTGTGGGAGCTGGGCAGAGCCCAGCCCGGGGGATTCACCTTCACGCCCCGTCGGCAGCCCAAGTGAAGGATGATTACGGTCCAGAGGGGTTCAAATCCATCACAGTTTTTCTTTTATTCAGATAAAAACAGCAGAGGGGAGGTTTCAGATGGTTGGGCACCACCAGTGGTGCCTGTGCTGGTGGTGCCCAGGTTGGAGGAAGCCCATGGGCAGGTGTGGCAGCAAAGAGCCAGAACCAGATCCCAGTTCCTCTCGTCACATCCCACTCCCAGCGTTCCCCACCTCCTGGCATCTGGGGAGGGTTTACCAGGGGCCATCGTGGGCACCAGGCGGCTGGGAACAAGGTGTCGCCCCTCTCCACCTCCTCCATCCCAAGTAATAAACCTTTGATTTTATAAGAAAGTGTATCAAGTAACCAGGTTGGGGTTTTGCACCTCAAGAGCTCATATTGCCAGTCACAAATCTGGGCGAATCATCTTTATTTCAATAAATCTAACGCAATTACTTTCCACTACCAGGAAAATTTTCTATTTCCCCTTGAAAAAGAGCCTATAACATGCCTGAATTCAATATCCCCACAAAATGGAAAGCTAACGTGATTGAGGGGAGCTGAACTGCTCCTGGTAAGTAACATTTTCCAGATCTTGATTTCTCTCCCAGTATTTCCTCTGTCAATTAGCCAAAGCAGTTTCTGCTGACTAATAAAGCAGTTGGTTAAGCTTATTTTCCAATCAGAACTCACTTAATTCCAGCAAGTAACGGTTGAAAAAATAATTGATCGAAAGAATTTCAAACAGCCAGCCCTGCTGCCCCTGGAAAAATCAAACTGCCTGGCAGAAAATGAAGGAGCTCTTTCAGCCCAGGTCCTCCCTGCTGAGGTTTCACACCGAGCTGGGATCCCAGCCCACCAAAAATAAATGGACACCTTGTGAAGTGAATTCTTCATGTGTTAAATGTCAACCATTTATATTAAACGGTGCTTTGCTTGACTGGTTTGTGTGAGTCAGGGTTTACCTGACGGTCCTGGTGCTGCAGCATCCCCAGAGCCCACACCAGAGCACAGGGCGCAGAGATGCTCTGCCCATCACGCAGGAGAACACGTGGGCTTTTAGGAGCTACAATAAAAGATGTTTGCAACTTGAAAACCTGAAGTAATTAAAGGGAAAAATGCTGAAGTCTGCCTGCTTTCCATGTCTTGCATTACCACCTGTGACATCAAACACCTCTGCCTCTCCTCCCCAGCAGGAAAATGGATATGGATTTGGGATGCTGCGGCTCTTGCTGGGCAGGGCCCAAGTGCTCAGAGGGGCTTTGCAGCGTGTCCTGGGCCACTCAGCCAGGGCACTGAGCTCAGCTTGACCACCTGGCACATGTCCTTGTCACCGGTTACTGAAGTGCTTTGCTCTTCAGAGAATCCCAGACTGGTTTGGGTTGGGAGGGACCTCAAAGCTCATCCCATCCCACCCCTTGCCATGGGCAGGGATATCTCCCACCAGCCCAGGGTGCTCAAACCTGATCGCCGATCAAACCTTAGCAGAACTTCTTGCTTGATAGAAAACAGTATAAAGATTATTTTTAATGGCAATTACCGAGTTTTCTTTCCCAGGGATGAATTCCAATTATTCTTTCAGTTTCACAACGTGTGTCATGCACTGCTGGAAGAGCAGAAGGACAAGGACACTGAAATAGGCTTCAATTTACTGTGTGTTACATCCCGAGTTACCTCCCATGAATATTGAGCGGGTGAACGGCTACAGTTTTGAAAACAAAAGGCTGCATGATTAATTTTCCCGTGGTTTTCCCTCTGTTCCTGCTGTTCCCCCAGCAGAAATCTCTGGGCACGAGGCCGTGGGTCAGGGCTCTGCACGGCGCTTCCCCGCCTGCTCCTTCCCCGGCAGCCCCGAAGGAGACTTCAAAGGGAATCTTCAGACCAGGAATCTGACTTGCCATCAGAATTTTTTAACCTTGAAGACACAACCCCACCGGCGTGTGCCGGAATGCTGAGGAGGAGAGGGAGGAAAAGGCACTGAAAGGAGGCAGTTTGGGAAATTCTCCGCGAAGCTTCAGAAGCGGCCGTGGGGGACACGGAAACTTCACGCAGGTGACAAATGTGAGATGTTAATAGGACAGGGGTCCCAGCCTGCAATTCCAGGGCTGCCGTGGATAAGGGGATGCAGTGAGAGCAAACCACGGGACATCAGAGGAACCACTGGAGGCTCGAGCTCTGCTCTTCCGGAACATTCCATCACTCACAGCTCCAGAGCTTCCCCTGTTTGCTTCTCCCATTGTTGAATATATTTAGCAGTGCCATTAATTGCTTCCTCGAATTTTAATCATAACATTCACGTTTCAATCGCATCCCTGAGCTTTACTGCCACATCCACCTCCTGGAGGCAGTTTTCCACTGCTTCAAATGGAATTTCCATGGCACCACCTGGGATTTCTATTTGAACCAGAAGATTCCGATGTGGCAAGACCTGTACAGAACCACCAAACCAGCCCAAATTCTCCAATAGACTGAAATATGAGCCTGGGAGAGTGGGCACAGGTTGGGCAGAGCAGCTGTGGCTGCCCCATCCCTGGTGGAATCCCCCAAGGCCAGGTTGGACGGGCTGGTGGGAGGTGTCCCTGCCCATGGCACGGGGTGGGATGGGATGAACTTTAACGTCCCTTCCAACCCAAACCATTCCATAGTTCTGTGATTTTATGATCCCGTTACTGTTCCCTCAAGTGATGCCTGTCCAGCTTCAACCCCAACCACCCCCAGCGAGGGAAACCCTCGGAGACTGAGGGGGACAGAGAGCTCTTATTTCCTCTTGGAAGAGCTTTCCCTCATCCCCACCCCATGACCACCACGCTGGGAGCTGTTGGTGCTCTCGTGTCCCGCAGCTCCCGGCGGGGAGAGATTATTTCTCATCTTCACCACAAGCTCCTGAACAGAATCCAGCCGTGCTCAGGGAGAGGAGGCGGAGGTGGATTTTCCAGCCTCTTTTGGAGGGATCTGAGGTGAGGGATTGCAGGGCTGATCCCGCTCCCAGCTCAGAGCGTGGGGCGCCGGGACACGTTTCCAGGCAAGCTGGCTGCTGCTGTCCTTGCTGACAACAGGGAGCTCTCGTAGTAGCCAAATGCAAATTAAATGGCTCTAATGAAAAGCAAATACGGAGGTTTTGCACTGCCAGCACTAAGTCTCCAGATAGGTTGTCCTAAAAATAAATCCGTGCGCAGCCATTACAAAAGCTGTTGCCTCTTAAAAGGGTAAAATCCTCCTAAACTCTGAGGGTATTTTGGCACCTTCCCCCTGAAGCCGCCCAACGTTTTGATCTCCTCCCCAGCTCCTCTGGCTCCGAACACTTTATCTGACTGGCACCCCCAGGGCTGTGGGGGCTGAGGCAGGTGGGAGAGGTGTTCCTCCTCCAGGGCTCACTTATTCAAGACTCACAATTAAATCTTTGCTTAATTGGGCTCCTGTGGGTGTCGAGTCTCAGCCAAGGGTGGGGATGGTCTGTGGTGGCTCCTCCAGCCCTGCCCCTCGCCCTGGCAGAGCACCAGCCCTGACCCCAAGAAGGGCCAGCCCAGATTTTTCTGGTGTTTTTCAGAAGGTTTTACCCCATTCCTCATAAGATATTTGTGGAGTGTGCTACATCTTTCTCTACAAACCTGCTGAATTACGCTGGGTGATTGGTCTTTGGTGGGCTCCATAAAGCCAGCAGAGCCTTCCAAAGGGTGATTGATTCCCGCTGGTGGCCCTGCTTTGGGGACAGTGTCTGTGGGGAGCCTCAGGCAGCACCAGGGAGGGGTGGTGGGCACCCAAATCCCACGGTGAGGCTGGGGGAGCACAGCTCTGCTGTCGGGAGCCACTGAACTGGGAGCATCCTTAAATTCCGGGGGGAAAAGGCTCTTGTCACCGTTCTGGCTGCCTGGCTGAGGGTGGAGGTGCTTCTCTGAGGACCCTCATGCACCGCTGGGCTCGAGGGGGGATGTTGATAAAGCACAGCACTAATGGAAATGCCTCGTTCGTAGGTGCTTGTCCAGGATTCCCAGTCCCCTTTACTCCTTCTGGAGGATTCAGAATCACAGTTTTGTTCACAAGCCCTTCCTCTGTTACACTGTGGGGAGAAACAGGGATTCTGGTTGCACCTTCTGCCCAAATTAGATGCTTAATTGCCCAGTTAATAACAATTTGCTCTTCTAAATTTGCATGAGCAACTTCTAGTGATGATATGGAGTTAGTGAGGCAAAATATCTGTTCCTTTTTAAGGAAGGTCTTAAAAAATATTCATAGCTGTGCTAAAAGCTTGTTCTTTGGGTGTTCTTGTGAATTCTGAACAAGAGAAGATTTCCGACCAGCCCTTTTATTGCTCTGTTAGTGCTCAATCACTGAGAGAGCAACGTATGAGAGATAAATGAGATCTCATCATCTTCTCATGTTTCTCAATTTATTTCGTGGGGCATATTTCCTCACTCCTCTCTCCAGGCAGCACTTTATCTCTGCTTTTCTTCCATTACATCTCTCCCATTCTTCTTTTTTTTTTTTTCCCCTCCATTTGTCTTTAGTTTTTAACCCAGAAGCTTCACAAGACCATCTGATTAGAAGGGTAATGGCCAAACTTCTTTCCCTGCACTATTTTCTGGCGAAATTTTAGGTTTCAGGCAACCTGTGCCATGCCAGGGCACCCTGCCCCGAGCCACTGAAGCAGTTCCTGCGCCCCGGTGTGGTTGAGCTGGTGGAGTCTCTGCTCTTCAAAGCCGTGCTGGGCCCTGGCAAAGGGCACGGGGGTGTTCGGTCCCTCCCTTGGCCGCAGCGTGGGTTGTCCGTGCCCTGCGTGGCCGCCCCACGGGCGCTGCCAAGGGCCCCCCTGACCCCCGGGGGTGGGTGCCCGTGAAAAATGGACGCGGCGTTCCCGGCTCTGTTTCTCCTCGGCACAGCCCATCGGGGCCATCTGTCTTAGTCCCTTCTAAATGGCAGCTCTGCCCGGATTGATTGGCAAGCAAATAGATTTTCTGCCACAAAGTTTTGAGGTCAATCAATCACTTCATGTGTATTAATTACGAAGATCTTGAAGCTGCGGTGGGCAATTTTTTTTTCCTTCAATGAGCTACACACCCAGAGTTGCTTCGACTTATTTTTTAAACTGCTTATTTTTTTCTGGCTGTTGCTCAGAACTCGGGGCTGACAGATTCAAAAAGGGATTGGCAGCTCCTGTGAACGAAATGTGGGATTTCAGCAGACCCCACTGCTGGGCTGTGCTGGAGTAGGACAATGGCACAGACATAGAAAGCTGGCCGTCTTCTTCCAGATGAGGAAAAAAATCCAGATATTTAGGCAATTAAATGTTTTATAACCCTTTCTGCAAGAGGAGGGGCTATATGAAATCAAGAGTGATTTGGGCTGAAATGGATGTTAAAGCTCACCTTGTCCCACCCCCTGCCCTGGGCAGGGACACCTTCCACCAGCCCAGGGTGCTCCAAGCCCCCTCCAACTGGCCTTGGACACTCCCAGAGCTTCTGTGGAAGCAACGAAGCCATGATCATTCCCAGATTCCCACCATTTCATGGAGAAATTCCATCATTCCAGGATGCTGCCCAAACTCCACGGGAAACAGCAGCAGGATGATGTTGCCTCGTGTTCTCCATGGATTTGTGGTGCTGCTCTGCACAGTTAAACAGATAATGTTTCTCACCCAGAGAAACCTGCAGTTTTACAGTCAGAGCAAAGATTCTTTATACACACAATATTTTTCTGTATAGAGTTGCCGACACATGAAATAGAAAATGCAGGAGATAAGATTGACTGTGTGTGTATATACACACATACATAAATTCTAGTTTGTGTATCAGTTTAACTTTGTCAAGGCTTGAGTTCTGAGCACAGAAAGGGGACAACTTAAGCAGGGACATGTTTGCATGCACTTCCACGGGTGTCAGAATTTCCCTGGATTTCATACAGCAAAAATCTGTCAGTATTTCTGGCTAGTTCAAATCCAGCTGGCTGGAGGAAAGGAAGTTTTTGTAAGAAGAGGGTTAAAAAGAAACTGTTTTTATATTCTCTGGCATGTGAATTGGCTCTAACTACAATCTGACGGTGTGAAAATGTCTAACAACCTCTGGGTGTTATAACAAGCACCAGAAAAGAAAGGAGCTGGTTATTTTGGGAGATTCTGCACTGGCTTAGCTAATTGCAACTCCTGCAAGTGCTGAAGTGTGTGAAATTTCTAAATGCATTTTGGGGGACATTGAAAACGCTTCATTTTCTCTCCAATGGGGTATTAATGCTTTTGTAAAACCCCCCGGCTCCTTCCTGCAGGAGGAAAGGCATTGTCATCCCCACCTTGGAGACGAGCAGGGTGTCATTAACGCCTCTGCCCAGGCTCAGGCACAACGGGGGCTTCGAAGATGAGCTGCACTACTGCAAGGTGCCTTGGCAGGGCCATTGGGGTTTATTGGAGGGCGACGTTCAGCCCCCACCCAGCTCGGGGTGAAGGGGTGGCCCCGCAGCACCCCCGGCCTGGGACACCCAGATCCACATTATGGTTCAGTGGGCACGGGGACCCTTGGCCAAAGGTTGGACTTGGTGGTCTCGGAGGTCTTTTCCCACCTTGATGATGATGGTTCTATGACCCTCCCCCGGCCATGCAGCCCCCAGGCAGCCCCGGGCGACGCCAAGCTGGCACTGGAAGGGTTTCCTCCAACATCCACCACTTTGTGAGCAATCATGGGCAGAACTTCTGCAGCTCCTGCCTCAGCTCTCCTGAGGCAGAGGGGGAAGCTCCTGTTCTGCAGGAGCTGGAGGTGCTGGACGCTGCTCCCCACCCCGGAGCACCCCCTCACCCCACGTGCAAAGGGCAGCCTTGCAGGTTCTGCTGCACCAGCGGGGCTTGCCAATGGTGCAACTGGAAGAATTTGTATGGGAAGCAGCTCGGCCTCCACCCTCCAATTCAGCACAGCCAATTGAAATTCCCGACCTCCATTTAAGCGAATAGCTGGAAGGAAAACCCGAGGCTGCAGCCCACCTGTGCCTGCAGGTTTCTAGTTATTGCAAAATAATTTCCCATCGCTGTTTTCTAAACTGCTCTGACAGAAACAAAGCGGTGGGTCAGAGTGCTGGCTTCCCTCGGCAGCAGCCGTGTGGAATTGCAGGTTTGACCTCATTTTATCCTCAGAGTATTTAGAGATTGCTTTCATGCCCAGGAACCATATGAGAAGAATATAGATTCCTTCCAGAGCTCACTGAACTTGGAAACAAGAAGTGACCTCTAAAGTTGAATTCTATAGCCACAAGAATAAAGAATTTCTTCCTTTAGGGATGAAAGAAACCAGTTTTATATCAACACCAGAAGAACAGCTGCTCAACCAAAAATAAGCAATAAAGTAGGAACAGAAAACCTGTTTCCAAATTCTATCTTTTTGAAGAAATCATTATTTCAGTGATTCCCTTCTGCTTTCCATATCGACTTCGGTATCTGACAGCACAAGTTAAGGGATGTGAGTCTATCCAGGCTCCCTTTGCAGACACACAGCGGGGAGGGAGGCTGTGCCAGAAAAGGGGCAAATTTCCACTTAGACCATGCAATGCCCAAAGGGCATTTCCACAGAATAAGAGGGCAAGAAAGAACGCAGTAAGTTCCAGCTGTTTGCTGGAAGAGCCTTTGGGGAGGCCCTTGCAGAGGTTCCTTCCCCCTGGGGGTGGGTGGGCACAGCTTGGCAGGAGAAGTGGGAAATTTCCCGTGGCACCGAGAGTGGAACCAACTCTTTGCCACTCCTGTGGCTTCTGGGTGAGCTGGTCCCTGCTGCTGGGGCTGGTGCCAGCCTCTCGTGGCCAGGCTCTGCCAGGGGAGCAGCTCCGAGCAAAAGGCACCAGTCCTCCTGCTTTTGGTGGTTTTTAAATTATTACTGTTATTACTGCTGCTGTTAGTTAGTTTTTCCTTTGCATTTTTATTCCTATTCTTTATTACTCTTTCCTTCAGCGTGGATTTCTGGGCAGGAGGAGGGAGGGACAGGGAGCACCATCCCCATAAAGCTGCGGCACTGACGGCTGGCACAGCGCGGGGGCCTGGGGACCAGGGAGATGGATGGTGACACTAATAAAAGGGGGGGGAGGGTGTTGAAAGAGCTTGTCCCCTCCTGGCACTGCCCGTGCTGAGAGGCTGGTTCGTGCCCTGCTCCTGGAGGGAAGAGGTGGAAGGTCTGAGCATCCTCCCCGTGCGTGGGTCAGAGCCCGTGTCTGCTCAGCCCTGCAGCCCCCGGGCAGCTTCCCATCACCCCGGGCACGAAATGCTTCCCAAGCAAAGTCTGCCCTGAGCTTTCCTGAGGGTCTGTGCTGCTGCAGACAGCACATTTCCACACGCTGTTGGGCAAAAGAGAAAGCTCACACTGATACCGATGGATCTGGGGTTTTTGACTCCTAAACATGCCATCAAATCTGGGATTTTTTGTATTTTGGTGACGGTCACCTCCCATGAGGAGGAACACTTTTTTACAGGGATTAAAACCAGGGCTAATAAAGGAAGTTCAGACTTGGCCCTGCAATCATGGGACACTGTGGGCTGTGCTGCTCACCCTCAGCACNTCTGGAAGATTTCCTCCAAAGCAGCTTGATTGCATTCTCTCAGAGTCCGTTAAATAAGGAAACTCAATTTCACGGAGTTTATCAGATTTTAAACAGAAATTATTGATGGAGAAAAAGAATCCCCACCACACACACACACAAGCACTGATATGTTTGCCCTCCCTCTCTCCCTCCCTTCATTCCTTCCTCTCTGTGGTCCTAAGCTGAGCTATGTCCACTCTCACCTGCCTGTCGTGGACAGTGGGAATGAGAAACTGGAGAGAAAAAGGGATGGGGGCTGATGGGGATGTTGGTAAAGGTCCCCTCTGAGAGCAGAATAACGGAGGTACTTTGGGCTCAGCAGTGGTGACAAATTGAGGGATCACTGAACAGGAGCAAGCAGGAGCTGACAGCATTCTCTGCTGAAAACAGCTTGGTAATTGCAGATTTTATATACATATTTAATTTAGGAAGGACTTTGCTGTTTCATCTCAGGTAATTGTGTCCTGGCTGGGGCAGGAGCACCACCCTGCTATGTGTCATCTCCAGCCCACACAGTGGGTTTCAAAGGGCTTTTCAAACACTTTGCATCAGGCCATAAATGTGTATCCACCAGTTACCCACCCACAGCATCCTGGGGAATGGAAGCAATTCCTGAGGCTAACAGGGAAAAAATAAATCTTGCCATTTGGAAGGTGATAGCATGGAAGTAACAAGTGCACATGTCTAGATAAAAATAGATGAATACTGCAGAGGCCAAATTGTCTTTTTGACAGATGATATGAAGATAGGGTCATAAAAACGCTCTCTCCCATAACTACATCCCCCTTGATTTATATTAGGAACGGTGCCAGGAGTCATTATGGATTTAAACACAGCATTTTGCTGCCATGTGCTGTGATGTTCCCAGCCGGATCAGGAGGCAGCGAATGGAAGTGGCTCGTGGTGCAGTCCTTGCCCGGGAGAAGCGTGAGGAGCTGGCACACCTTGGCACCACCATCGTGCCCCTGTGGGATCCATGGCCAGGCCTGGGGAGTTGGCACAGGGCAGGGATCCCTTCGGCTGCAGCGGCACCAGGAAGGGACGCTGGGAATGCTGTGAAGCAGGATTCTCATTTGTAGCCTTGGTTTTAGGTCCCGGTCTGCAGGCAGGGATGGAAACCCTCCTTCTGCCTCGGTCTGTGGTGTGATGAAAACACAAACCCTCCGGTGCTCCAGCTGCCCTTTGCTGAGGGGCAATTCGGTGATGAGCAGCGCGTTAATTAACTTCGGATGTGGCATCCAGCACCCACAAGGGTCTCCTCCCTGCCGGGGGGTCATGCCAAGCCCCCCCAGCCCCATTCCTGCTGCACATCCCAGCATGGAAACCAGTAAGCACCACCTGCATCCTCAGTGGGGACAACTGGGTACCAGAGCCCTCCCGGCTCGGGCTCAGCAGTGAGAACGTCAGGCAGAAATCGCCTGGAAACACCCCAAAAGAACGGGAAAGAAATCTGAGTGACACTCAGAGCCAGCTGCGGACCTCTGGGCGCTGAGCCACCCTCCAAAACTGGGACCAGTTGCTGCTCTGGGGGGCTGGTGTTTGTGCTGCTGGTGTTTGTGCTGCGCTGCTCCCAGTCAGACCAGTCTCTGCTGCAGCAGCGGATCCCAGGAGAAGGAGGGAAGGGCTCCCTAATGAAGGGCTCCCTAATGAAGGATTTAATTGCCTGGTAAGAGGAAGGCCGATTCCCTGAGGCAGAACATTTCTGGGACTAAAGGCGGCTCCCAGCCTTTCCCCCACTGCTTCTCCTCTTGACTTCAGCTTTAGCTCTCTAACACTTTATTATTTCTTTATTTCTCTTCCCCTCTGGCAGTCATGTAAAATAAATGGGAAGAAGGAGAGAAAGCCCAATATCAAAGGGAAAGTGAAAAACTATCAACTTTAAAAACTTGAAAACTTTTTTTTCTTTTTGGCTTTCTAAATAATATAGGCAAGAAATCCCCAGAATAACCCACGTGAAAAAAAAAATCTTTAGGGGCCTTGGAAGCTTGGAAAGCAGAGCAGATGGAAGGGATTCTTCCCTGGGAGGGTGGGCAGGCCCTGGCACAGGGTGCCCAGAGAAGCTGTGGCTGCCCCAGCCCTGGGAGGGTCCAAGGGCAGGTTGGATGGGGCGTGGGGCACCCTGGGCTGGTGGAAGGTGGCCCTGCCCATGGCAGGGGTGGGATGAGATGAATTTAATGTTCCTTCCAGCCCAAACCATTCTGGGGTTCTGTGACGGCTTCCCAGGGCACACCCAGTGGGTAGGGAGCCCAGCCCTGCCTGTGCTGGGCTCTCCTCATCCCAACAGCCCTGCTTTGGGGATGGAAGGTGCTAAAGCATTCCCTGCATGGACAGGGAACGGCGCTTTAGCTCCCTTACTCTGTCAGGAACTTTAATCAGGTGTCCCCAGACATCCTAATTAATTTGTTCTGAGTGGAAATAAATGTCTCTAGACTTCCTTTGTCATTTTCAATCTCTCTTCAATTCCCATCTGTTTCCTTCATGGTTTGTGAACTAAGAAAGAAAGAGGGGGGAAAATGGAAAGGAGTTGATTTGAATGTTCCTTATCGAATGCTGTTACCGTAGCGAGGCCCTGGGGATCCCACAGAAAGGTTGCACACGCCTCCACCAAAATCTAAACAGCTGTGGGAAGTGCCCTTTCCCTGGAAATGTTGCAGGGGAGTCATTAATAATCTGCAGTTTCATTAGGTGTTGCCAGATGTTGACTCCGGCGCTCTGTGAGAGGAGCAGGAGGTCACCAGCTGGCTGGGACAGGAGCGGTGGCAGGGTTGGTGTCCCACACTCTGTGCCCTGGGAGCCTTCCCCTGGGGCTGAGGGGACCTGGAGGGACAACAAGCCCTGTCCCTGGCAGGCACAGGGTCGGAGATGTGCTGTGATTGCTGTCCTGCCTGGTGCCAGGGCTTGGCTCAAGCAGGGTGCCTGGAAAGGTGGGGAATGCTCCCTTCTTCCTCCTCCTCCTCCTCCTCCTCCTCCAGTGCCCTGCATGGCTGCAGGAGCAGCCACCTCCAACCTCATCCCCGTGCGTGAGGAGTCACAGGATCACTGAGGTTGGAAAAGACCTCTGAGATCCCCGAGCCCACCCTGTGCCCGAGGCCCACCTTGTCCCCCAGCCCAGAGCACTGAGTGCCACCTCCAGCTGTTCCTTGGACACCTCCAGGGGTGGGGACTCCAAACCTCCCTGGGCAGCCCCTTCCCAAGCCTGACCACCCTTTCCATGAAGAAATCCCTCCTGATGTCCAAGCTGACCCTCCCCTGGCTCAGCTTGAGGCCCTTTTTCCTTGTCCTCTCCCTGTTCCCTGGGAGCAGAGCCCGACCCGTCCCAGCTCCCCAGTCCTGTCAGGGAATCCTGGAGAGTGAGAAGGTGCCCCTGAGCCTCCTTTTCTCCAGGCTGAGCCCCCCCAGCTCCCTCGGCTGCTCCCCCTGTGACTTCCCCTCCAGCCCCTTCCCCATCTCCGTTCCCCTTCCCCGGACACGCTCCAGCCCCTCCATGGGAAGGGTTGGAGCAGGAGGTGTGGGTGGGTGCAGAGCCATCCTGCCCTTTCCCACTCTGGTGAAACCCACAGTGGGGTGCCCTGGGTTTGCAGGCTGCCAGAACAGCTCTTTCAGCACAGCAAGAGGACAGTGATGGTTATTTTGAAGACCTCGTTGCAGAAAGATTAATTCCTGTTCCTGGCCTCTGTTTCAAGCTGAGCACTTAACTGCACGGGCAGGAGGTGGGCAGTGATTAATTGTCTCAGATCTTTGATTCGAAGAAAGAAAAAACTCACCAAACCTACTTTTTAGGAGTGGAAATCCTTTCCCAGTGCAGGACAGGTGATTATTCAGCCACAAACAGAGCCAGCCAGGAGGAGGTCTCAGGAGAAACCTGGCCCAGCATAAGAAGAGTTCTGGGTTCTGTGCCCAGCTCATCCCCATCCCAGTGTCATCAGGAAAACCTGCTTGGTGCTCCCATCCTGTGCTCCCATCTAGTCCCTTGCCCTGCCAGGATGTTCCCTGGCCAGAGGAACATTTGGGAGAGCCCCCATGGGTGATGAGTGATGGGTGGTGGGTACCAGGGACTCACACTGGTGATGGGAGATGGGTGGTGGGCACCAGGGGCCAGCAAATGCCACTGCCATGTGCTGCCTCTGCTCAAAAGCCTCCCCCAAGGCAGCAGGGCTGTAGGAAAAGCCAACTCCTGCAGATGGGATAATCCAAGGAAAGGCAACCCAGTGCTTGAAAAGCCAGTGACACTTTCCCCCAAAACTCTCTGTTAACGCCCAGGAGAAACTGAATCCATTGAGGTCCCAGAGGCTCACGTTCACCTCTGATGCCGTTGCCACCAGCACTGTCCCCAACAGAGGTCACACATTCGAGGGGCACAGTGATGGACACTGGCCACCTCTGCTCCCTAGCCCATCCCTGGGGGTGACCCAGGGTCACCCCAGCCACAAGTAGGGCCTGGAGGAAGGAGCAGAGCACGGGACAACATCCCAGCCCTGCAGAACAAAGCTCTTTCCCCTCCTCTGCTGGGGATAAAGTCACTTATAAAGCGGCCGAGACACTTGAGCTGGGAGCGAGCAGGTTGTTATACCTGGCAGTTGATTTTCATAGCTTTTTTTATACGGTGCATTAGCAGAGTAACAAACCCCATTACAGTTTAATAAACCTGATTGCAGAGCGAGCAGCCTGGTGGCAGGGCTGGCTGCGGCTCACACGGCAGCACAGCCGGCTCAGCGCTCGCTCAGGAGCGTGCGAGTGGCCGGGAAGCAGCAAGAGAACCATAAATGGAGGCAAAAAGCTCTTGCCTGGCTTTGGCCTTTCTCAGAGCTCAGGGTTTGCGTGCCCCAGTTTTGGGGCCCAGGGAGGGGGCACGGCCATGGGGGCCGTTCTGTGACCAGGGGCAGCCTGACCACCCCGCTCCCCTCTGCCCACCACCACCCACCGTGCCCTTTTTAGCCCTGGCAAAACGAATTTGCCCTCTGCGTCATTAGAGGAAGAAAATAGTTTTGACCTTGGCTTCCTGCTTTTCGGCTTAATGTGTGTAATTGCTTTGCCAGCCATTTATTCCTGTCACCGTCTGCAGTGGGGGCAGTGGGAGCAGCGGCAGGAGGGCAGAGGGGACAGCCAGGTTGGAGGTGGGCAATAATAAAAACCTCTTTACAACTGCATATTAATCTTAGATACAGGTCTGGGGCGAAGGAAACCCCCCTGTCCTCAGGCACCAAAGGCTCCCGGGGGCGCAGGGGGAGAGAAACAGCCCCTGCCCTGCCCTTGCTGCAAGCTCTGCTCCTTCCAGAGGTGCTCCGAGGCAGGTATGGCCAAGACTAATGAGTTATTGATCAGCAGATAATAGGAGTAGCTTTATTTCTAATGGCTGAATTGCTTATTGATCCCGTTCACACGCAGAGGGTGGGAGGACTGAACGTTCACCACGTGTTATTGCCGATGTACCCTTGTCTAATGAACACCCTCCTTGTGTAATTAACACCTCTCTGGGCACCACCAGATGTTGTGTGCTGGAGAGGAGCCTGTGCCCAGGACTGGGAGCCTGTAAATCCATCTGCTTTTAAACAGCATTCACAAGGAAGGGGGAAACAGCAGCTTAAGGTAATCCTGGGGAGAAGGGAGAGGGGAAGAGAGGAACTCCCTGGGATGAAGAGGCAAAGCCTGGGAATTTCCTGGTGCCACGGTGCCTGCCATCTGCTGTGAATCCCAAGGAGATGAAGTGGGAACCAGCCACCGCTTGGATCTCCACACTGTTTGCAAAGTACAAAGGGGTTCTCACTCTTGGATTTATGGAAATCAGCTAAGGAGAAGAAACAAGAGCTAAATGCTGCCTGATAGTAGAAAGCCTTACGGGGAAATGGATTTTTTTCAAGTTCTTAAGTGCCCTTTGTCCTTTAACCCTGAGAGACTGAACAGGTATCTAAGCTGGCATTAGAATTTGCATTTCAAAGTAATATATGCAAAAATAATCATAGATTTCAGCCTTCACAATTTTAGCTGAATAAAACAGATTGGCTCTGGGTCCTTGGCGTTTATATCAAATTCATCCCACCTTCCAGCTCCCCTGCACCCCCTGCAAGCCCCCAGTGGGTTCTTCCCTGGTGCAGAGCCCCAGCGCCGGGGTTTGCCCAGTGCCTGGCAGCTGGGCATCCCTCCCAGCCCCAGCTGTGCCCGCAGCTCCCATCCACAGCTGGCACATCCCCATGGCAGCACTTGGCATGAGCTGCTCTCCTGGCACCAGCAGCACGTGTAGGACGTGTCAGTTCCTTATCGGCAGCACCCAAGAGAGGCTGATGAGCCCTTTCTAATGGCAGCTGGATTCAGAAGAGGATATTCCCTATTTGTCTGCGGATCAGCCCGGAGGTGTGGAGGGGAATGGCAAGTGGTGATTCACTGTCAGCGCAGCTCTTTGTGTGTGTTGCTGTGTTGGCAGCTGCCTGCTCTGGGCACAGCAGCCCTGGACCTGCCAGGGACCCCTTCAGCGTCTGCTGCTGCCTCCTCTTCTCCTAATTATTAGTCGTGGAACCACAGAATGCCTTGGGTGGGAAGTGACTTTAAAGCTCGTCCCATTCCACCCCTGCCATGGGCAGGGACACCTTTTACTATCCCAGGCTGCTCCAAGCCCCGTCCAACCTGGCCTTGGACACCTCCAGAGATGGGGCATTTTCTGGCCTGATCCTTGAAACTGAGCAGCTCCAAATGGTCCCACCTGCCTGAGCCAGGGCGCTGCTGGTGTGGTGGACTGCAGCCTGCTGGTACACGGCAAATTGCAAGTACAGAGGGCCATTTGCAGCCGGTTATTCTTCATTCTGCCTCCCTGTTTGCCTCCACCTGGTCCTCTCCATCACCACAAATCGGTTCCTAAGCAGGGCTGAGCCTTTTGCTCTGCACACAAAGCCTTAGGCTGGACCACATCAGATGTTTCCCAGTCCCTTCTTTGCCCTGGGTCTTGTCTTGTGACCTCACTCCCTTTAATTAGCACCTGGCCTCAGACTAACCCGTACCTGCAGAGCAAGGGTGAGCTGAGCAGCGCTCCCTGGTCAGGCTCAAACCCGGGCAGGAAGAGGAGGGAGCTGCCCCCAGCCCTTCCTCACGCTGTGCCAAGAGGGCAGAGAGCATGGCACTTATCTGAGGGCCCTGCTGGGGCTGTGCTGATCACAGCTGGGGCTGAGCCCCAGGAGCTGCAGAACACGCCGTGGCATCCACAGGGGCACGGGCTGCTGGCAGGGCTGCTGGATCTGCCAGGCTCAGTGCCCGCCCAGGAGCACTCACGCTGGGCAGGATTGATCCCTGGCCATCCTGACAGCACCGAGCTCATTCAGGGAAAAAAACACGGCTCAGCCTCTCCCGCAGAGCAAACCACACACCCGGTGTTTCATAATTCAGGAGCTGAAAAAAATAATGATAAATATTTAAAGGCCGTGGAGCTGCGATGCCTTCGGAACCCCTTTGCTTCCTGCTCCTTCCCCATCCCGCTCTCCAGAGGGCTTTTAATGGGAACAGCGGCAGGAAGCACGGCCTGTGGACCTGGAATGTGCCTCCCTTCTGCATTAAGAAGCCAAATGACACCTGAAATGCTCCAAGACCTGGAGGTTTCAGCAAGGATGGTGGGTTCTCATCCTGCAGGGATGCCAACGGGATGTAAATGGTGCCTTCCCTGTGCTGAACCTCCCAGGAGAAGGATTTCTGGGCTCTGCTCTTTCCTTTCCCGTAGGTCTGCTGAGTCTGCAGTGTGAAGGAATTCCAAGGCAGAGCCACCAGCCACATCCCTGTGCCCCCCATCCCTGTGCCCCCCATCCCTCCGCTGCAGGGTTGGCATCACCCAGTGTGACCAAGGGAACTACAGGGATGGGGCAGCTCCTGCTGGGGGGACACTGGGCCACCCCCCAGCCCTGCTAAACCTCATGCATTCCTTTTTGTCACTGTCTTAACAGTGACATGCAGTGGCAGCATCGTGCAATGGTGGTTTGGAGCAGTATCATGGCAAACGAGAAGAGCACGAGTTACTATTGAGACGATTCCATCAAGACTGAAATAGTCCTTTGTTTTACGTTGTAAAACAGACAAAAATGCCATTGCCCTGTAAGGGTCACTGAGCTGATCCTACACTGCCCATTCCAGCAGAGCCCAGGGGAATAAAAATGGGGGAAAATCCATAATAATGACAGGAAAAACCTATAGTAATGATAGGGAAAACTCATAACAATGATGGAGAAAAACAGGTGATGCTCAGTGTGTGTTTACAGGTCTGGGACACCTGGGTGTCAAAAAAGTACATAAACTTTGGGGAAACAATGGTGTCACTGCAAAGGGCCCCCCCAGCCCCCAGCTGTGCCCGTGTCCTGCAGGCTCTGACCTGGGCGAGCCCAGGCTGTGACCACTGCAGCCTGTCCTGGTGCTGCTGCCCCCCGGGCTGGGGGCACGGACAGCAGGGAGGCAGCAGGGAGTGGGAGCAGAGGTGGAGCTGGGAAGGTTAAGGAGTCAGGCAGAGGCGGTGGAGCAAGAGCACTGCTCAGCATCCCTGCGAGGACTTGACCTTCATCACTTCAGCTCCTTCAGTCATCTTGACAAGAGGCTGGCTGGCTGGCTGGCTGGCTGGGATGGCAGGAGCTGCCGGGCCAGTGTCCCCGAGGAGCTCCTGGCTGAGGCAGTGCTGGGCACAGCTGGCTCTGAGGAGCTCGCCCACCTCCCACGCCGGCGTGGGGGGCACCAGCAGCGGTGCCCGGGGCCCCCAGGAGGAGCATGGCCAGGGAAGATTCACTCTCTGTGATGGTTGTGGGCTGGGTGAGGAGAAACAGGGACTAAAAGCACTGCTCTGTCAGAATTCCCCCCTGCACCTGCATCAGAAGTGTCCTGGGTCCCCTTTTGGGGGATGAATGTGGTCACATCAGTGCAGACCTTGAAATGTCAGTGATTTCTGAAATCTTTGCTGTCCCTGGTGAAAGAAAAGCCTCTTATTGACACACACAGAAGAAAACCCAGGATGCTTTTGGACATAGAGGAAATAATTTGGCTTTAAGATAGGAAAATGAATCTGATAACAGGGTATGGCACATCACCCTCACTGAGGCAACAACAAATCACGGTTCAGGAGGAAGAATCTTCTTCCTCTCAACAGATTTGATTGCATAACCCAATGAAGAGATTGTATTTCTCCCTTTCTAATTAGCACCAACCAGCCAGTGTGCAAATGCCACGGGCCCCACACTCTTCACTTCCCAGTCTAATCACGGATGAAGAAGGCTGGGGTTGAGCAGCAAAGTGTTATTGACTGCTGTGCTCTCCTCCTGCCCCACGTACAGGACCAGGATTAGTCACTAATCCTCTGGGCACTGGAGGGCTCCTCCAGCTTGTCACTCTATCAAAGGCTGTTCATACAACTTACTTAATTTGGCCTTTGATGAGCAGCAGGTGGGAAAGGATCCAGCTAAGGAAGGGGGGTTGTTTCGCTGGCAAACAGAGCTGGTTTTCGTGCAAGGAGCTTTCCCAAGGACACACATATTGGGGCAGAAAGAGAAGGGGGAAGCAGGACACAGGAGGGGGCAAAGAGGCGGATACACCCCAGGCCACGGTGTCACAAATAATTCCTGACCAGGGGGGCATCTGCAGCCACGTGTCGTCGGGGCTGGCACTGCCCTCCCAGCCTGGGGTGTGATGCTCAGCCTGGGCTCTCCCAGCTCCTTTATCCTTTATCCAACTCTGCTGCTCCCCTGCCTGCCCCCACATCCCTCCCACCTGCTCCTCCTGGGGCCCAGCGTGGATTTGCAGGGATCTTCCCTCTTGCTTGGGAGGATTAAACATGTTATCCCCCTGCAGTCATTGTGGGTTCAGCTTATACTTTTCGTGGTAAAAAGCAGCTTTCGGTTTTGAGAGGTCTCTTTTTCAGCCCTTCGGAGAGGCAAGTCCTGGGGGAAGCCAGAAACTCAGGAAACTCCTTTCTCTCTGCTGGTCAGGCCACTCTCTGCAGAGCAACTCTGCTGCACTGCCCTGGAATCGTGGAATATCCTGAGCTGGAAGGGACCAAAAGGATCATCAAGTCCATCTCCTGGCCCCGCAAAGAACAATCCCAAAATTCCACCATGTGCCTGAGAATGCCCGAACAGCCTTGAGCTCTGGCAGCTTTGGGGTCGTGCCCCTGCCCTGGAGAGCCTGTCCCGGCATCTGATCACCCTCTGGGAGGAAAACCTTTTCCTGATGCCCACCCAGCACCATCCCTGCCCTGCGTGGGTTGCTGCCTGTGCCAGGCAGGACTGGTGTCAGGGCAGGAGATGTGATGAGCAGAGGAGGAAGGAGGCGGTGGTGGAGCTTGGCAGGAATATTCCTGCCTGCACAATTAGCAATGAACAACTCCCTAATGATTGTTATAAAGTTTTAAACCAGCTAATGGGTCCCGGGAAGAAGAAGTTCATTGAAAGTACAAAGCATAAAAGAGCAAACACAAGCTGTGACATTTTAAATGAGAAGGCAGGAACCAGTCTCTCTGCAAGTGATTATGGAATTATAGTGCTGCTGCAGTTCTCTGTTAGCCAGGGATGTGCTGGGAATGCAAAGCCAGGGCAGTGCATGCAGGTTCCCAGTGCCAGGGGCTGCCCTGTGCAGGTGTGCACAGCCTGGCAAGGAGAGGTGCCCATGGGGCAGGTTTCTGCTGCTCAGACCTGATGCCCTGATGAGAGAACTGCCCAGACCCACCGGGGTGCCCCCAGTGATGCCCCCAGACGGGGGCTCAGGGGGCTGCCAGAGCCAGGGAGCTGCTTGTGCCCATGTGTGCCCCTTGCCTGTGTATGAAGCCCCTCACCTTCCTGGTGCCTGAAACCTTGAAGCTGAGACTGGGGATGGTGATGGGAACATCATCCCTGTGGGGTGGGCACTCACCTCCCGCTGGGTACAGCTGCTCGGAGAGCAACAGGGGATGCCCACCCTGCTCCCCAGGACCTCCCTCCTTAGCCAGAAACCAGGGTCACATGGCCCACAGTTATTCTCTGTAGTCTGCAATTCCTGCTGCTCCCATCACAACCCACCACCCCATGTGCTGCCAAGTCCCATCGTGCCACACCGTGTCCATAAGAGCAGCTTTTGGGCCTTTCCTTCCTTCCTTCCCAGGCTGCAGGGGGAGATGTTTGTGGTCCAGCAGCCCCGGGGACAGGGGCTGCAGGTGGGACCCCACCTCACCTCCAGGGGTGCCCACAGCAGCCTCAGCCCTTCCTTTGCCCGTGCCCGCAGGGGATGAGGTGCCCGGGGATGCTCCACAGGGTGAAGGAGGCACGGCCATAACCCAGCGTGTGCCAAACCTGCTGGAGGGCCAAGGCAGGGAGGAAGGTTTAAATGCTCTTATTAGATTAATGTGCTGTGGCGTTTTAAATTAGCAAATATTAATGTGGAAATAAGAGGGACGTGCGTGGGTGATTTTTCATTGCCCTCGGCGGGCTGTGAGGAGGGAGAGGGCTGAGGGAGAGCCACTGCCAGAGGAGCTCCCCCTGCCCCAGCTGAACCCCCCCAGCCAGGGTGGGCAGCCAGGGAGTGGGTCCTGCAGGGGCAGAGGCACTCACTGACCCAGCTGATCCCCCCCAGCCAGGGTGGGCAGCAGGGAGGGGGTCCTGCAGGGGCAGAGGCACTCACTGCCCCAGCTGATCCCCCCCAACCCGGGTGGGCAGCAGGGAGGGGGTCCTGCAGGGGCAGAGGCACTCACTGCCCCAGCTGAACCCCCCCAACCAGGGTGGGCAGCAGGGAGGGGGTCCTGCAGGGGCAGAGGCACTCACTGCCCCAGCTGAACCCCCCCAACCAGGGTGGGTGGCCAGGGAGGGGGTCCTGCAGGGGCAGAGGCACTCACTGGCCCAGGAAGGCTCTGCATGGGACTCCTGGAGATGAGGAGCCTTCCCGATGGGCTCACCGAGATTCCTGTGCTCCAGGCAGAGGGGCTTTTCCTGCCCCAGGACCCCTCACTGCCCTGGACCCCCAGCGCCCACCCAGCCCTGCCCAAGTTTACACCATCCTCTCTCATTCATGACTTTCATTCCACTTTCTGCTGACTCTCCGATGGCACCGCTCCAATGTAATTAAGTAAATAAATAAAGTGATTAATTTCAATGCTGTGGAGTCTCCTGTGAGAGCCCTCTCCTGGCTCCAGGATGGGCTGGAGACACCCATCACCCCCCAGGTGCCCCCCAGTATCAGGCTGTGTCTCCCTTGGGTTCAGCACAGACCCGGGGACATCCAGCTGCTCCCACGGTGTGACCAGGACTGTGGGTGACAGAGAAGGGTTTGGAACATCCCCCATTCAGAGGCCATCCAGCATTCCAGGCTCTAGAACCTGGGCTGTGAGCACAGGGGCACATCAAGTCAGTTTGTGACTTTGTGGCTGTAAAAAAAGACCGAGCAGTGTTTTTTCCACTCAGTTTTGAAGCAGAGCATTTGTTTAATACTATTCAGAGGACAATATGGAATAACTCTGTTAGTGTCTAATTATCTTTGCTATTGACTCAGTGCTCCCAGAGAGTTTGGCACAGTACAGGATTTTTCCTTTAATGTGTTATTGCCAAGTAGCCATGAAATCACACAGGATTAGGAACTTCCCCGCTTTGGTGGAAGCTCGTCCTACTCAGAAGATTTCTGTGCTGAATAGAGACAAAGCATTCTAATGTGTCAATGAAATAGGAAGGATTTTCCTTAGTCCAAAGAGTAAATTCATTTACTACCTCTCCCGGGGGTGAAGAGGATGGTCTTTGCAAAGAGCACACCCAGCCCAGGGGTATGGCAGGAGATCAGCCTCAGAGGTGCAGGAAGGGAGATAAAGCGGGTATGTGGAGATAAAGCTAATTAAACTGAGATTTGTGGACGCAAAGAAGGCTAAAGAAGGTGCCTTATCTATGGGAAGGGCAGAGGGGAGGGGCTGAGGACACCTGGCTTCTAATCTCCAGCCTCCCCTCAATGTGTTGTGTCGCCTGGGGCAAGTCACTTAATTCTCTTTTTTTTTGTGTCATTTAACCCTGCACTGGGATAAACCAGCCCGCTATTTACATGCTTTGCAGCAATAAGGAAGCTTGGGAATGTTTGGGAATGTTCTGAGATCTCCCCTCATTGTTGCAGCGCTGCACAGCCACGACCCCGAGCCCAGCCGTGTCCCTTGTCCCCAACCCTGGGGGCAACCAGGAGCCTTCACCTCCCGCTCCACCCAGTCCCTGCACTGAAGAGATTTGGATTTGCTGCGACCTTTCTGCATCTCCTCTTGCCTGTTTGTCACCCCCCGGCAGCTCCGGTTTCGCCCCAGGGAGAAGGGAATGCCCCGCAGAGCTCGGGGCAGGCGGAGAGGAGCAAAGCCGGCTGATGCCCGGCAGGATCTTCGGGAGAGCTGCAATAATAGTTACGATTCAGCCAGACCTAGTGGTGAAGGCAGCAGGAAGAAGATCACTGTGGTGGCTAATGGACACAGAAGGGCGATTTAATTGGGCGCAGGGTTTGATAAATCATTTGGGCCGTTAAAGACGCGGCCGAAGCCCCGCGGCTCGGGCGATGCGGGGCCGGCCGGCGCCAACGGAGCCGGGAGCATCAATGGCTCGGAGCGCCAATGTTTGCCAAACTGACGAGTCACCGCGAGTGAAAACCGAGCGGGGATATTTGGAATTGAGTTTTCCGTGTGTCTCCTGCTGGGAAGCGCTCTGGGAGCGGCCCTTTCTCTGAGCGGGGAGTCGGAGCGCCGCGCTGTGCCCGCCGCGCACACCCCGCGGTGCCCGTGCCCGTGCCCGTGCCAGCGGAGATGCCCCTCCCGAGCGACGGGCACGAACACAGGAACTGGGGACCAGGCTGAGAGAGCGGGGGCTGCTCGGCCTGGAGGAGGGAAAACTCCGGGGAGACCTCGGAGCCCCTGCCAGTGCCCAAAGGGGAGTGGTAAATGAGGAGGTTGACTTTTCAGGTGTGCAGATAGTTATAGGAAAAGGGGAAACAGATTTAAACTAAAATAAGAGGGGTTTGCATTAGAAATTCTTCCCTGTGAGGCTGGTGGGACACTTTCCTGGGCTGCCCAGAGAAGCTGTGGCTGCCCCATCCCTGGAAGTGTCCCAGGCCAGGTTGGACAGGGCTTGGAGCAACTTGGGCCAGCGAAGGGGTCCCTGCCCATGGCATGGAATGAGATGAGCTTTAAGGCCCCTTCCAACACAAACCATTCTGGAATTCCTTGATGATTTAGCAAATCACTTTTACAAATACAAATATTCTTTCTCAGTAAGGATAAACCAGAAGACAAGAGCTGGCAGCTTTCTCTGCCCTGCTTTGCTTATGTCCTGAGCCAGGGCAGAAGTCGCTGGATGTGCCCAGCCTGCTCTTCCAAGCCCCGTCTATGCAAATCCATCAGGAGAACACGTGTGAGGACAGTGGGGCACCAAAGCCTTTTCTTCTGCAGCCCCCTTTTCCTCCCTGCTGGTTTCCTGCAGCAGCTGAGCCTCCGCAGCACGAACACATCACCTGGGGCTCTGTCTGTCTCTGCTCCTCCTTCTCCATCCTCCTCCCTCCCCACANCCTACTTAGTTGCATAATTTCCCTATAATAATCCCTGCCCCTGGCCGATTGTGCATTAATTCTGGAGATAACACGCTCGGCGGCGGATGGCACAGAACACTCACTGCTGTGCTCTCACTGCCAGCAGTGACTGCAGTGACAAGAAAATGGCTTTATACAAACCACGAGCCCAGTGGCCACTGGAATTTGGTGCTTTGCCTCCAACTCCTGCCCACCATCTCCATATCCCCAGACCATTCCCCACCATTCTGGTTTAGGCAGGAAAAGGGATCTGTGGTTTGAGGCTTCAGAGGAGCACAGGACACTTTAATTGCCAGGCAGGTGGCCCTGCTGTCCCTGCTGTCCCTTCTGTCCCTTCCCCTCCAGCCAGCACACGCCATCTCTATCCAAGCTCCCAGCCCACGGGCTCCAGAGCCACCTGTGCTGCTGACAAGCACCATTTCCAAGATGGAAACTGAGACACAATCTATAAATCACATCCTAGGAGTTATAATAATGGACTATGGATTAATAGGATAGGGTAGGGAAAACAAAGGAAGCGCTGGAGGTCATAAATCCTGTAAATCAGGTAACTCTGTGTGTGTCAAGTGATGCTGGCTGTGTGCTCAGGTCCTGGAGTGGCAGAAGATGGATTTCCTGCCTTGGGGGAGTTTTAATTCCCACCAGTATCAGGGCCGGGTGACTGCCCTGGGCTCCCCAGGGCAGGCTGAGGGACAGCATTGCTGAGTCCCACAGGTTTCCCCCGGGCACCACAGGTAAAGGTCATTTCAGTGAGACACTCAAGAGTTCTGTCTGTGCAAAGTTTAATTCCCCTCCCACGCTTTGCTTTCCTTCCCCCTTTCTTNGAGCTTTAAGGCCCCTTCCAACACAAACCATTCTGGAATTCCTTGATGATTTAGCAAATCACTTTTACAAATACAAATATTCTTTCTCAGTAAGGATAAACCAGAAGACAAGAGCTGGCAGCTTTCTCTGCCCTGCTTTGCTTATGTCCTGAGCCAGGGCAGAAGTCGCTGGATGTGCCCAGCCTGCTCTTCCAAGCCCCGTCTATGCAAATCCATCAGGAGAACACGTGTGAGGACAGTGGGGCACCAAAGCCTTTTCTTCTGCAGCCCCCTTTTCCTCCCTGCTGGTTTCCTGCAGCAGCTGAGCCTCCGCAGCACGAACACATCACCTGGGGCTCTGTCTGTCTCTGCTCCTCCTTCTCCATCCTCCTCCCTCCCCACAAGCCTCTTGTCTTTGCACCCACCAGCTGGGTCCTCTTCAGACAGGGCTGTGCCTTCCTGCCCGCCCGGCTGCAGGATCCACCTTGTCGTGGTCCTGAGCAATCCATCTGGGGCAGAGGAGCCGTCCTGCAGCCCCTGGAAGGAGGTCGGCCACCACCTCACCCGGGACCCACTAATTACAGCCAAGGAGTTTGGAACTAATGAAAGGACTGCTGCAAGCTCACAATGACCAAGTCTCAATGGAGTGGGTTCTGGCACCTTTTCAAATTGATTTTAAACAGGAACTCCCTTTAATCCTCCTCCTTTATCTCATTCCCTACATCGTTGATTCCTCATCAAACAGTTTAAATTAATTTGAGCCTGNCTTCTGTCCCTTCCCCTCCAGCCAGCACACGCCATCTCTATCCAAGCTCCCAGCCCACGGGCTCCAGAGCCACCTGTGCTGCTGACAAGCACCATTTCCAAGATGGAAACTGAGACACAATCTATAAATCACATCCTAGGAGTTATAATAATGGACTATGGATTAATAGGATAGGGTAGGGAAAACAAAGGAAGCGCTGGAGGTCATAAATCCTGTAAATCAGGTAACTCTGTGTGTGTCAAGTGATGCTGGCTGTGTGCTCAGGTCCTGGAGTGGCAGAAGATGGATTTCCTGCCTTGGGGGAGTTTTAATTCCCACCAGTATCAGGGCCGGGTGACTGCCCTGGGCTCCCCAGGGCAGGCTGAGGGACAGCATTGCTGAGTCCCACAGGTTTCCCCCGGGCTCCACAGGTAAAGGTCATTTCAGTGAGACACTCAAGAGTTCTGTCTGTGCAAAGTTTAATTCCCCTCCCACGCTTTGCTTTCCTTCCCCCTTTCTTGTCACTCTGAAGTCACTGAGAGCAGCACTTCTTTATTCGACCCTGCTGTGCATTTTTCCTGCTCGTTCTGCCTCCACAGAGACATCCTGAGAGTGCTCATAATTATTTTTCCTGTTTTTTGTTGTTCTGCTTGGTCTGAGTTCTTTTTTTTAAATTCATGGCTAAAGAAAAGCCATCACAATCATTGGGGTGTGAAGAGACCTTTAAGATCACCCAGTCCAACCATCAACTGAGCAGTGTCACTGCAGCCCCTAAATCACTAAACCACATCGCTCTCAGACACCTCCAGGGGTGGCGACACCACCAGCAATGCCTGACCACTCTAACAGTGCAAAAAATCATTCTAATATCTAATCTGGCTCTGCCCTGTCTCAGTTTAAGGCCATTTCCTCTGTTCCTCTCGCTGCAGGCTGAAGAGACTGCACAGTAGAGGAGACTTCACTGCAACCTCCTGTCGAGAGTGATGAGGTCCCTCCTGAGCCTCCTCTTGTCTAGAGTAAGTCCATTGCCACGACAACAACAAGCCAGAGGACTCCATGACCACTGGGTGCCAGCAGAAGTGTTTGACTTTACCTGCAGGACATGCCCTCTCCTTCCAGCCTGGACAAGAGGAGGCACCAGGGGCACCTGAGAGCCCCTTCCAGTGCCCAAAGAGGGATGGAGAGGGACTTTGGACCGAGGGGTGGAGTGACAGGACACAGGGAATGGTTTCCCACTGCAGGAGGGCAGGGATAGGGGGGGTACTGGGCAGGAATTGCTCACTGTGCAGGTAGGGAAGGGCTGGGATGGCATTGGTGGGGCAGGGGCCGGTGCCCCATCCCTGGGATGGCATTGCTGGGGCAGGGGCCGGTGCCCCATGCCTGGGATGGCATTGGTGGGGCAGGGGCCGGTGCCCCATGCCTGGGATGGCATTGCTGGGGCAGGGGCCGGTGCCCCATGCCTGGGATGGCATTGGTGGGGCAGGGGCCNGGGGCCGGTGCCCCGTCCCTGGGATGGCATTGGCGGGGCAGGGGCCGGTGCCCCATGCCTGGGATGGCATTGGCGGGGCAGGGGCCGGTGCCCCATGCCTGGGACAGTTGGAGGCCTCCGGGCTCCCTCTGGCGGCCGCGCCGGGAAGGGCTGCGGGGAGCGCAGAGCTTTGCCCTTGACCTTGCCCTTGCCCTTGGCCTTGGCTTTGCCCTTGGCCCTTCCTGAAGGGAAGCGACCCCCAGCCCACCCCGCCTGGTCTCCCCACCCCGAGCAGCCAACGCAGCCAAGGGGACCTTTCCTGCCCCCATCCGTCCCCCCTCCATCCCGACACTGGTGCCCACTTTGCCACCAAGGTGCCGCGGCAGCAAGGAGCGATTCCGGGGGGATTGGGTGTCCCTGTGGCCCCTCTGACCCACAGCACCAGGAGGGTGCCCCCAGGCCCTCCCTGTGCAGGGGGAAACAGTCCCCCCACACTGCCTGGGGACCCCCTTGGTGACGGCGCTCACTGGGGTCCTGCGGTGTGGGGTGACGGGTGGGAGATGCTCTGCGGACAAAAAGGGTCCACGCGGGTGCAGCAGTGAGGGTGGCCGGGGGGTGTCGGGGGTGACGTGGCCACAGTGGGCTCCCCCCCAGCCCCACGTGCCCGTGGCATGGGCAGGGGTGGCACAGGGTGCTGCTGGGGCTGCATGGGGGGCTTGCCCAGCCCTGCTGCTGCTCACACACACACACACACACACATGCGTGCACACACACACATACACATACACAGACACACACACACACACGTGCACACACACACACGTGCGTGTGCACGCACACACACACACACACACACGCACGCACACAGACACAGACACAGACTCACAGACACACAGACCGACACAGACACAGAGACACACAGACACACACAGACACACACACACACACGCACACAGACACAGACTCACAGACACAGACACAGACACAGACACAGACACACAGACACACACAGACACACGTGCACACACCACCCCCCCCACACACACACCCCCACACACACACGTGCTCTTCTCAAGGAGCNACACACACATGCTCTTCTCAAGGAGCAGCAGCTTCTCAGCCCCTGGCACGCGTGGCCAGAGGGCACAGGACTGCCATGTCCCACCCCTCCCCTGGCTGTGGGCATGGGGGATACCCCACCATACCCTCGGGGAAGCTGTGGGTGCACAGCCAGCACCCCCATGCACTGCAGGGAGCCCGGGCTGGTCCCTGGTGTTGTCCTGGCAGAGCAGGGACCTCTGATCCTGCTGGATCGTGAGCCAAGGCAGCCTTAACTCCTGAGAAAAGCAGGAGCCTGCAGAGACTGGCAGGGCCCTGTCCAGGAGATTATAATGTGCATTCAGAAATCATTATAAATAATTAGTAAGCTGGTATTCCAGGGCGATATCCCATAATTAAACATAATGATTTCATAGCGTTTGGCTGAGCAAGAACCAGACATTTCCAGCTAATGGCTTGCTTTGCCTTTTATTTGGCGGGTATTAGATCCTTCTATGGGCTCCAAAGCAGTTATTAGCACAAGTGTCCTTCGTAATTAGCTTTGTTCTGACTTGTATGTTACCCATTACATGCTTAAACCTGATAAAATCTCATTTTCAGGACAGGATGAAACTATGGCTTCAACTAATGGGAGACTTCCCCCATTGTGCCACAAGCTGTGACACAGCCACTCCAGTCTGTGCCACCTGCCTGGACGGGGCAGTGTCGTGGTGCCCAGCCCGGGACAGCACAGGGCCCGCAGTGCCACAGAGAAGGGGTCAAAGGCAGCGCCGCTCCTTCCAAGGCAAAAATTCCAAGCCTGAGGCCTGGGAAGAGCATCCACGGATCTGCACCTCCTCCTGATGGCAAAGCCCAGCAGCTCTGGCTGCCCTGAGAGTCGGGCGGTGCCAACTGGGACCCCGTTTTCCCCCAAGGCACCCACATGGGCTGGGACCAAAACACTCCGTCTCACTGTTCCTTCCCTGTATGCAGGAGGAAACCTGGAACAGACACTCCTGAATTATTTTACAGGCATTTTCATCTGTTCCCTCAGCTCCTGTGCGAGATCTGCACAGCACAGGCTGTTTGGAGCTGCATGTTTGGTGAGGACACACTGAGGGGGATGAAGCCTGCAAATGTGACTGCACATCGTGGGTGGGTGAGAGCTGGGGCTGCCTCAGCACCTTGGCTGGGGGCTGGGACCGAGCCCAGATGTGTCTTTTCCTCCTTTTTCATCTTAAAGAACAATAGGAGTGGTCCAGTGCTAGCCAGGATTTGTACCAGGATGTGGTGCCCTGACTGGCTTCTCAGCCATTGCCTGACTCAGGGCAGGGAGGGGGGATGCAGGGAGACCAGGACCACTGGAGGGGGGATGCAGGGACACCAGGACCACTGGATGAGGGATGCAGGGGGACCAGGACCACTGGAGGGGGGATGCAGGGACACCAGGACCACTGGATGAGGGATGCAGGGGGACCAGGACCACTGGAGGGGGGATGCAGGGACACCAGGACCACTGGAGGGGGCATGGAGGGGGACCAGGACCATTGGAGGGGGGATGCAGCTCCCAGTCTGACAGGAAGGAGATGGAAACGAGTCACTGATCTGTAATTGCAAACAATCAAATTCCCAAAAACAGGCTCATTCTTATGCACAACATGTGGCCTCTAATTAAATTTTAAACATGTTTCATTTTCTGTCTTTTCCCCCCCTCATTTTCCATAGAAGCTAATTAGCGATCTTTCTTTCTGTGGGTACGTAATTAATTAATACTTTGTTAATCATGGCCGGGATCATACTGGTTTGATTTACCCAGTTTTAGCCTTTTCCCAGTGCAATTACTCCCAACTTTGATGCCCAGAGTTGCAGTGCAGGAGTCTGGGATAACCCCGAGCCCCTGGAGGATCCTGTCCTGTCTCCCACTGCATCCCTAAATTCACACATGCCCACACCCTCTGGCACCGTGTCCCACTTCATTCTCCCGCTGTGGGAACTGGCCCCAGCAGGGACACCCAAACTGTGGGAGCTATCGGGATGCAGCGTCCAGCCCCGCAGATGCTGGTGGGCTGTGGGTGCTGCTGGGGGAACAGGGCCACGGAGGGGTGGGTGCTTGCCACGAGAGGGTGCTCATGGAGCTGGAGCCGCCTCTGGAATGACTGACTGTGCAGCCTCCTCACCTCTGGAATGCCTGTGCAGCCTCCTCACCTCTGGAATGCCTGTGCAGCCTCCTCGCCTCTGGAATGCCTGTGCAGCCTCCTTGCCCCTGGAATGCCTGTGCAGCCTCCTCACCTCTGGAATGCCTGTGCAGCCTCCTCACCTCTGGAATGCCTGTGCAGCCTCCTTGCCCCTGGAATGCCTGTGCAGCCTCCTCACCTCTGGAATGACTGTGCAGCCTCCTCACCTCTGGAATGACTGTGCAGCCTCCTCACCTCTGGAATGACTGTGCAGCCTCCTTGCCCCTGGAATGCCTGTGCAGCCTCCTGCCTGGAAGCTGCTCCCCCAGCGCAGGTCGCTGATGCTCTGCCCCAGCCCTCATTTTACCAGCGACCGCCTGCTCTGGCTGTAAATCCTGGCGGTGGCTCTCCGGGCCCCTTCTCGTGATTAATAGGAATAATTAAATTCGTATCAAGCCACAGCAAAGCATCGCGGGGCAGCGCGGCAATAAAAGCAGCTGCTGAGAAGCTGACAATGAAGAGGAATGAGCAGAGACACTCTGCAGCCCCAGGAGGCTCTGCTGATTTACAGGAGGGTAAATCACATAATCGTACAATATCCTGAGCTGGAAGGGACCCTCAAGGGCCGTTGAGTCCAACTCCTGGCCTTGCACAGGACAAGCCCCAAATCTCATGTCCCTGAGAGTGTTGTCCAAATGCCCCTGGAGCTCTGGCAGCCTTGGGGCCGTGCCCACTGCCCTGGGGAGCCTGGGCTGTGCCCACCACCCTCTGGGGGAAGCACCTTTTCCTGATGCCCAACCTGACCCTCCCCTGACACAGCTCCAGCCATTCCCTGTGTCCAGTCACTGCTCACCAGAGAGAAGAGAGCAGCACCTGTCCCAGTGAGCATCTCCTTCTCTCTCCAGAGTACAGAATGGGTGCAGGGCAGGCAGGGGATGGGCACCAATGGGCATTTGCCAGAAGCACTGGCCCCAGCAGCCGTGGGCATTGCCCATCTACCAGCACTGCAGCTGGTGGGGATGCCCAGGATGGGCCTGGGCCCATCACGGGACATGCACAGCCCCTTCCCACCACGCACAGCCCCAGCTCGCAGCTCAGACAGGACCTGCCTGCCCATTGCACGTCTCCAAGCAGCATTTCCCACAAACTGCTCCTTTGCCTGGTTGGCCCAGGGCCACCCCCATCGCCCCATGGGCACACGTGGGCAGCGCCCCAGCCGTGCCGGGCAGCGCTGTGTGCCCCCAGACCGTGGGGCTGCACCCCAGCAGGGACACCACAACCCCTGCGTGAGCCAGGGCAAAGGGCCCGGGGCCAGCGCAAAAGCCCGGGCAAAGTGCAGCAGAGTTTGTCCTTGGCCGTGTTTGCAGGGAACACAACCCGCGTGTGCCCGGTGGAGCCGCGCTGGGCATGCGCTGCACCCGCATCGCCCAGCCCTGAACGGCCCCGTGGGCAGCTCTGACCCCCTGGCACTGGGGCACCTCTCACCCAGCCCCTGAACGGCCCCGTGGGCAGCTCTGACCCCCTGGCACTGGGGCACCTCTCACCCAGCCCCTGAACAGCCCCGTGGGCAGCTCTGACCCCCTGGCACTGGGGCACCTCTCACCCAGCCCCTGAACGGCCCCATGGGCAGCTCTGACTCCCTGGCACTGGGGCACCTCTCACCCAGCCCCTGAACAGCCCCGTGGGCAGCTCTGACCCCCTGGCACTGGGGCACCTCTCACCCAGCCCCTGAAC